>VUJU01000241.1:0-136112 GCA_009835225.1 Aphis craccivora
GAATTTACCTGTTCGTTAGACCTTTTTGGACGGGAGCCGTTTGGGAATTGACCTTTTTGTAAAACGGGAGCCGAATAGAGAAACGGGAGCCGAATGGGCTACGACCGCCTATATGATATTAATCTAAAAACAAGGGTTTTTTAGATTCTCAAATAAACGTAATAAATAAATACATTCCGATTACCCCGGATTTGATTTTGAATTGTTTTTTCGATAATTTTGATAAATGTTTGATTGGAACTCAACCTACTACCACATATCTATAACGTGTAATCGACCGCACACGAAAAATGGATATTACAATTCGATATAGTAGGTACGTATAATGTATGTCGTATATATTATATGATATTATAGTACGTATGACGCATAATATTATAATATATAATAATATACTCAGCGTTAGAATAAATTATTTTTTCGCAGTGTATTGTTTACAATAATATAACAAAATAATATTATAGTAATTTAATATCCCGCCGGAATAATAGTGGCGTCTTCACCGGAAAAATTGTTCGTCTTCGTGTCCATTTTGCAATAAATTTTATTTTCTCACACTTATTTTAATGAGTCCTGGCAAAAAAATTCGTTTACGTGCGTGTGAATTTTTTTCAGTGACGTATTTTCTATAATAATTGTCAACAAATATACGATGCACACCGATATATTTATATTGTTATTATACTTACGTATTAAATATAGATATGCGTATTATTATACATAATAATAATATGTAAATACGCGGTGCAAGTGCGATTGAAATAAAATATTATATTATGCGGCTGTAACGAAATGTATAATGCAAGTACAGTCAATATCTTTATATTGTATTAAATATGTGACGAAAGCAAAGTAATGAGTATAATTATAACAATAATAATGTAATATCAGATAGGTATTTCGAGTAAACATAATATTAGAAATTATGAGAATTATGTATTATTGACATATTGTACTGCAGTCGATAAACATCAAAACTTTCTTGAGTATATTATGTTTGCGATTTGCACATTGTGTTACGTGAAAAAAACAAGTCATTACGTTGCCCGGCATGTTCATCTGTACACTAGTATGAAAGTGATGACTTATGATGATGATGATAATAATACACGGCTTTGAAGCATTTAGTCTTATTAATACATGCCTGCATATAGAATTTCAAGTGAAAAAAATTTACGAAAATAAAACTTTTTTCAATGCAGTTCGTATTATATTATTGGTGTGTAACGTACACTAGAATTCGGGTAAATAGTAATTCAGTGACGTACACTCGTTTTCTATAAGAGATGTCAACATTTTTTACGACATACCATCACTGCCTATTAAAAATATAAAAATACAAAAAAATAAAAGGTTTTAAATAGTATATAGTCTATAGGTTCATTTCATAACGAAATAATACACTGGCCTATTTACCAGTCATCCTGCAACCACCTAGTCCATATACCTATTTCGGCATATACTATAGTTACCTCCAAAAATGTTAACACCAGTTGCCTACCATCTACATTATTTCTTTATCATCTATATTTGTTTTGTATAGGAAATTGGATCTGGAATGTGCTTTAGAAAGATTAAAATTAAAAGTTTCAAGTACTTATATTTTATAATTAGAAAAAACCGTACAAAAATTAAGGAAAACGGTAATTATTACTCTAAACCTGCAGATTTAAATTAAATCTTTATTTTGTTATCATTCAATTACAAATGACCACAAAAACTTGGAACATTTATCAAGTACCTATTTATAAACGATTGTATTTTTTTTATTAATGTCAGTAAAAAATTAGGTATAAATTTATAAAAATTCTCGAAAATGTATTACAAGTTTCCGCATAAACCATAAAATCTAAAATATCTAAATATAAATATATATCTTTAATAAAATAATGTAACGATTACACATTAAAAGTCAACTTACGATATGGCATTCACGACTTTAATACGGTCTCGGTGTACCTACGCCGTCCTACATATATGATTATTAAATATATTGTAGTCTGGCTCAGATGCAACTTTTGAATATTTTTTTATATAGTCTATATGAACCACTTATGTATTTACTGTGTCCTGCTCATCAGGAGGCAACTAGTAATACGCCCATCTGAAACAATATTGTCGAGAATGTAATACATTTAGTGATTGACAAGACTGTATGCTAAAGCCTATAAGTCGCCAAGTGTCATGTCATGATGGGTGTCCTAAAGTCGTGTACCTATGCTGTTGTTCTCGAAAACCGATTT
Source organism: Aphis craccivora (assembly GCA_009835225.1). Classification (NCBI taxonomy): domain Eukaryota; kingdom Metazoa; phylum Arthropoda; class Insecta; order Hemiptera; family Aphididae; genus Aphis; species Aphis craccivora. The sequence goes on from VUJU01000241.1 coordinate 2,244, forward strand.
TTGTCGGTAAATTTCTCTCTCTCTCTCTCTCTCTTGTTTTTAATGATGAGCATAATATAGTGATGGGCTGAGTTGTGATTATATATTTTTATAACAACGTCGGTCCTCCGACTTTCTCCCCTTCGTCTCTATACCATCAGTCCTTTTCGTTGTAGGCCTACGAGTGTAATATCATATAACATAATATACGAATATCGATTCGGTGATTATGCGCTATCTGCTGTATACAACAGTCGACGGATAAGAATTTATTTTGATTTTACGCACGCGCTTTTAGACGTTCAAGTCACATATCAGCGGCAGACTACCGTCCGAAGCGGACGAAAACGAAACGCCGCGTTATACATATAATACGCAACATATAAAAAGGGTTCGCCGTCTCCCACGTGTCGTAACGGGCATAATAATAATATAATATAATACACTAGTGTACGGGTTGCGCTGCGGCGGAGACCGTGACGGGCGCGGGTTCGGCTAAAGGGAAATTCAATCAAATTCAATTCACCGTGAAATATACCGATAGATTATCGTGATGCCGCGTACAATGTTATGTGTGTGCGTGGAAATTTCCCCGTTTCCCGTCTTTCCGCGAGAGGAGGGTTTGACGAGATTATTACGATATCGCACACGATGATCGGTTTCTTGAACCTCGTTTCTGGACGGCACAGCATCACTTTATGTGCTGCACTCGTATATACAATATATATATATATATTATATATTATTATCGTCGTCGTTATTATTATTATATTATTTCGGGCGTTCGTCTCCGCCGTACATGAATAGCAGAAAAGCTATACGGTGGTATGTAACGTCGAGTAATACGATATATACGTCTTTGACGGGAAAACTTAGCGTCTGATGTCGCTTTGTACACAGACGAGGTCTCTATACATCTGCAGACTTATAAGGTTTACGCGCACTTGAACCGTAGTACTGCACACGCACGAATTATTATTGCTGCGAACATCTCGGCCGGAGCGCCGACTTATAAGACGTATATTATAATATTATGTAAACATCATTATACGTGTATTATATAGTTTTAAGTAATGTTCCGACTCTACACCCTAAATGACTCACGCTCTATATTTGTAATTATATCGTGTTGTATTTGAAAAGTAAAAAAAGGACTTTTACACGTTTATATAATCCCGTCAAAAATCACCACGAACACACACCATAATAATTTCGACTTTTGTTTTTCAATTTTTTATCTTTAAAACATGTACCTATACTGTTCGTTTCTCGGAAACGTGATTTGGGTGGCGGTCGTTTTGGCTACTGAAATTATTTTTACCTGCGTGAGCGATATTCACTTTGACGCGCATATAATTTTATTTTATTTATATTTGACTTTACAAGAAAACTATTTTTATACAATACACGATTCCGCAAATTTTATGTATAATTTATATACGACTGCATGTGATTTTTTTTTATGCAACGCTATTAAATTTACGATTTGTAAAAATGCATTATATTATAATTTAAAAGTAAAAATAACCAAAAATAAAAAAAAACACCTTTGTCGAGTATAATATGTATTATGCAGGCTATCGTGTTATAAAAATTGCTTTTAACAATTGCAATAACATATTACCGAATATAAAAAAAGATATATATTATTACATTATATAGGGTAGGTATAATAGCTTTATACTATATAATGACTTTCAAATTGTATTTGTGTCCCACCGTATGTGGGTGTTTAGTTATTGTATCTATGCGATAAGATTAAACACACCGGTTTCCATATAACGTGTTCATATCATTCAGTACCTTCCGATAACATAATACTAATTATTATAAATAAATATAAAATTATTTTCGAAAGTTTAATAATATATTGGGGTAAGTTTTCACTCGATGGTGATAATAAAGTGGTATCTGATACCAAGCCAGTGGTCACACAACACGGGTTTAATTATATAGGCTGTAGGACGTAGGTATATGTGTAAACATTTTATTTTAATGCATGTTATGTGAAACCAATAATAAACGTCATGCATCGCATTCATTCATAACATTGTCGAACTATTTGAAATAACGATAATAATACTAATAACAATTAATATATGTATATATGATATCACAATGTTTTTATCAAATCGAATATTTGTTTTATGTAAATTTATCTACCTAAAAAAAAATTCGATTAGATAATAATATTATACTTTGTATGTACCTAACTGATTTCGAAATGTACTCATAATCACTCTACAATTCTATTACTGTGTAATGCACAATAAACATTATGTACAATGATTTACAATTTGGTAAAAACTGATTGTTAGTTACTTAATTGTAAACTTCTGTTTTTAATTTTATCAATATTAGTCAAATCAGTGTCAACATCACCATATATAGCTGAATAATCATATTCAAAATATATAGTTGTAGTAGGTAACGTATATTATGTTACTGTTATGGTACAATAAATGATTTATTAATAATCACATTTTTTATTCAATTGTAATAATATATTTAACGATTGATAAAATATGATATCTTAAATAAACATCGTGTGAATCGGTTCGTTTGTTTTTTGTTATAATTTCTTTTCGAATATAGTAAGACAAAATAATATTTAAAATTAGGGTAATTATTTAAAGATAAATGTGTATGAGTGTACATAAAACAGTCGCTATACTGATAGATAAGCAAATTCAATTAATCAATGAAAAATTATAGTATAATATATTGTAACATTACATCATACCTATATATTTCAATATTTGACGAATATAAAAAAAAATGCCTAGGCAGACGATTTAAAAATAATTTGTATTACTATTATCAATAAAGTATATATTTTAAATGGAAATCGGTAGATCATTTTACATAAACATAATTTTAATTCAATGTACAATGTTGTAAACTATACATACCTACTATACTTACATAAATTAAATATGAATGGTCGCCACAGGAATGTATCAATTTGTACGTTTTATGTTTCCAGTTATTCCACTGTAAATGTAACAAGAGCTATTTAACGAATACAAATGTACAAAACGAAATTTGTATATTATTAATGATAAATGATATTCATTAAAAAATAAAACCACATGTTAAGTTATAACTTATAAGTGTTAAAATTAGAAAATCTAAAACTGCAAAAACAGTAACGGTAAATTTTTATATATAATCAACAACATTAGGTATTTGATTTTATTTGAACATTTTTTTTTCATGGGATCATCACTTTGTTTTACAAGTCAGAGATGAATATACCTTACAATTTTATGTAAAAAAAATAAATAATTAACATTTTTATATATTAGTCGTTATATTATAGAAATTTATCAATCATCAGAAAATTCTGATCACGGGTATCATGAAAATCGAAAAAGATCATAAATTATTACAACTACAGTCGATTTCTAACAATGCTCGACTTAGCCAATAAAGATAAAACTGGAAATTACGTACTGATTTTGCATTCTTTAACGTTTATTTAATTGTGTTTCAAGCATTTTTCAAAGATTACTATATTTTTAGTTAACACGATATAATCGAAAAGAAACCTTTAAAGTTAGAATCATCGTTGATCAATGTGTAACTAGCAAGTAGCAGGGTTGATTTAAACGTTTTCCAAATGGTTTAAAACGATTAAAATATATTATGTTTAATACAGTATAAAATCCAAATGAATATACCTATACGCTAAACTTATTGTGTTTAAAACACTTTTTTTGATTCTCCCATTGAGTGAAAATAATATCCTATTAAATATTTAAGGATCAATAACTTAAATCTTTAATTTGTGATCCTTAAGTTTTTGGTACTTTGTGGTTATTATTTTCCATTTTTTATTATCGAGATCCATAATTTATCTATAAAATATTTAGGATATGTTTTATACAGTATACCTACTATATTACCAGCTATTGCTATATCCTAAAGGTCCAAGTACAACCCTATAATTTTATTCTATAGTATTTGTCTACGGAAAACGACGACACGTAAACGCGTATTATTATTATTATTAGTTCCTCTATAATTACCATCATGTAATTCATATGATTTTTGACAGTTGGAATATTATCATTACAATTTATTTTTATCATTTTATAGTACCTATTTAGAGAACTACTTTCTTAAATTTTGATTTTTGAGTTGAAATAATATGGTAAAATATATATATTATTATTACAATAATTAAATACTAATCATATAATAAATAAAATATTTTCGGGAAAAATTATATCTACCTAATCGTAATTTCAAAAAATAAATAAATGGTTATTTAATAGGTACTTATGCATATAAAAACAATCAGCATCACCATTTTACGCCAAAATTGACCTTTCCGTTTACCAACAAAATAATAATAAACCTAATAACTAATAATATTTAATATATATTTCAATTTTCCACCACCATAAATTACAATTTTTGTATTTTGGTAACTTCTTATTGTATGACGAATTAAAATATTATATTATAGGCCACATAGATAATATCTATCTACAGATATCATTTATTTTAAAATGGTTAAATAATGTTTTCACCGAAAGAGTGCAAACTGATGTTTATTGTAAATTAAGAAGCATCTATGAACCAAAAACACCGTGAAACAAAATTACAAAGCGATAAAATATAAACGAGTCTAATTGATCAATATAAAAAGGGAAATATGCCGATATACGTTTGTAAAATTCATAGCGTACCTATAACTATAAAAAAAAAACATGGTTTATAATGAAATAAAATATTAAATAATTTTAAAATCAAAATTATTAATTTTTGACTTTATTTTACACCTCTTATAAGAGCAGATTGGTACCCACTTTTTAAATTTAAATTGTTATTGTATTTAATTTAATAAATGTTTCATAAAATTCCTTAAATGTATAAAAATATAAAACCTATGATTATAACTATAATAATGTATTCACTTATTACTTTTTTTATATTATATTTTAATCAAATCATTGTTTATAATTAATACATTTACTTAAAGATAATTATTAATTATACCATTTAATCTTACCTAATTCACTATCTATATTATTAATATTAATATTATGATTAGCTTAAATTTTACACAACTCAATTATTTACAACGCAGAATTGAAATTTAAATGATAATCGTAATTTTAAAATTGAAAACAGTTCAAAAATGCAAATATAAGTGAAGATAATAATATAAGAACATATACTAACTTTGATTGTTTTTTTTTAATTTAAGACCCAGGTAAGCACTTTTAATCATACTCAGGAAGTCAGGAATAGTTAGAATCAGATAACAAATGTCACAAACCATTAGTAAATTTTTGTTTTATGATTGTTTTCATTGACACTTTAAAAATTTATTTTTGTTTTAGAAATATATACGATTAAACTAAAAATATATGGAAGAAAAACTGTACACATATATATCAAGAGAGTGAAGGACTCTTCTATTTTTTTATTTAGATATTTACTAAATAATTATGATGGATATTATTTTTTCGTTATTTAAATAGATTGATTTTAGCGTTACGATTTCTGGATTCGGTTAAAATATTTTTATTTTACGTTTATACCATATAATGATTTAATGTAGTATAATATATTTATTATAATAACCTTGCACTTCCACCAGTTCAATATTCATTTTTTTTAATACCTCACACGCGTAATCAGATAATATTTTTTCTTTGGTACATTCAATTAATAAAATAATAAGTTCATGAATTTTATATTATACTTTTTGACTTATTTTATAATTTTATAATTGACCCTTTCTTTTGAGTTTTAAAACACATTTTTCCATATTAATTTTCCCCTTAAAAGAAATTAAAGTTATCGTTAAAGAATATTTATAAATATTTATTAATATTTTTTATTTAAATAAATATTTAAAATTACCTAACTTATTTAAACGTTTAAATAAGTATATTATGCACATTATAAATATTACTAGTGTAATTGTCTCGTTAATTTGTTTTTTAAGCGGTAATATCTAGGTATATTCCCAGTGACACGTCATGGACCACTCTGTTTCTGAAAAAATATATATTTTGTAGTGAAGACATATAATACATAAAATAATACATAATGTACAAAACCTAATCAAATAGAAATTAACAAAATTATTTTTTTCATAATTATTGAAAATATATTAGAAATGAATAATATTGAATTTAACTTTTTTCTTATTACCAGGTTCTATAAAAATTTTGAACAACTTCAATTATAATTATGGCACTGATGACACAGAAAACTGTACAAAAAATTATCTCATTCAGACTCCATTCAATACCTATTTAATAAATCCAAATCAAAAATTGAATTTTGAATAAATATATATTTGTGAATGTAAGATATGCAATGTATTATAAAATAATAAACTATAGCGATAAAATTCATTTGATGATTTTAACCCTTAGCTATAAATATATTTTTATTTATCAGGATCTTCCAAATTTTTTAATTGTTATGCAATCTATTATATTATTTTTCAGATAGACTACCTGGGATAGTAATACAAAAACGAAAGAGATGTTTTAAGCTAAAATATTATAAGATGTAAAGTTAAATGAATAGCTGTAACTGATCGATTTCCTATATTATATACTTCAATTATCCTTGAAAAACATACCTGGGTATATAAAATATATATATTTGTTTTAGATTAGACAAAGGGTTTGTTAATGATGGTTAAGGTTTATAAGCTTAAATAAATAAAAATAATTATTTATTCAATACATTCGTAATTATTATAGTGTACAACACAATTTCCTAAAAAGAATTCCGTTTTTGGTTGTTAATAAGAAATATGGGTAGCCATAAAATTTAATTTGAACCTAACCTGTTTTAAGTATTCATTCCGACAATAATTTTTTATACATATAAAACACAGCGATCGAGCCTACGAAAATAGATGTAAACCAGTCATCGAATTATCTATACGAATAGTATTGATGATCTGTATCTGGGATAAAAAAAAAAAACAAAAAACTAGAAAACAATATTATTATATCAATATCATAATTTATTATTATTTGAATACCTATTAATTATTATAGTTTATATTGTACGTTTTCGACGCAAATATACCATATTAATATTAATAGTAGGTGTTCAGCATTAAATAAACAATTATGTATATAATGTTATAGTTAGATCACGACTATTAGACAGTTAGTTAATAAGTTTTCGTAGTTCTCGTGTGTATATTCACAGACGGTTATAACACTGTATCGTTTCGACTGTCGGCTTTACGCCGTTTTCACATATAACAGGATTTTCGACAAACGAGTCGACGGCGCGCGCACACACACACACACACTCGTATGGGTCTGCAAGAACACTATATTACACCCATTCACCCACCCACCCACACACACACACTGCACATCCGTCAACAAATGTACGCAAAATACATACATATATATTATATATATATAATAATAATAGCGGCGCGCGCGTCTCCGCGAGTTGTGCTTGTGCAGCAGGCAAAGTGCGCAATCGGTGTCGGGTGAATGAGTTTTGATTATTTAATTGGCCGCGGTCGGCGGGCCACAGGAGACCGGAATACCGTTTGGGGGGCGCGGATTAATTGGAACCAGGTACACTTCCGCCCGCCCCGCGATAACAATTACTTAACAACGGGTTAAACAATAACCCTCTTGATTGTATGTGTGTGTGTCGGTTGTGCGTGTGCGTGTGCCGCTCTCGAGCCGATTTTATTTGACCGAATCCGAGGTCGCTCGTGTGCGTCCGCCACCCCGCGGTAACGACCCTCGTCGGCCTGCGAGGCGTTTCACGACCCTGTACATAACATTATATCCGACACGTATGCGATATAACGCGCTATATACCGTCCGCTACTGCAGCTCCATCCCCTCGTTTGCGGGGTGCAAGTTTTCCGACCCGCGTTGTTGAAAATATATTTATTATGATTCGATGACGCATGTACGCGAGTACAATACGCGTATTGATGTACAATAAAATTGTGTGTTGACATCTGTAATATTATACACTTGTACAGATACGATATACGAATTACCGGCATCGTTCGCCGTGTAGTGATGTGCATTGTGCACGATAATATTATGTGGAGGAAAATAATATAGCCGTCATCGAGAATTTGTTACAATATATATATGAAATGTACATAAATACTTTGAATTTCGCTACCAAAAATTTGAATTATAATATATATTAATATATTATACAATAGTATAAACGAAAAAATGGGGTTTCAAGACAAAAAAGTACGCGTGTTCGTTTGTAATGGTGCCGATGACGATAAATGAGACAACAGCATAATTTAAGGCCTCAAGGGTGCTAAGGAAATGCACCCCATAATTTTATTTACTTTATTAAACAAACCACGTAATGTAAAACTAGGGAACGGATTTGAATGCAAATTGTATTTTTTTTCCGAATGTCCGAAAACATTGCTTTCCAAGCACAAACTTCATTATATACATAGAGGAAATAAAAAAATGTAACTTTTATTTTTAAAATTTTTAAGACCTTTATGCTTTTTAGAGTATTTTTTGATATTTTGATATTTTGAAGTTATTTTTATATAAGAATCAATAAAATTCAATAAAAATTTAGTTAACATTCATTCTAAAAGAATAAAAATAAATATTTATTATGTTTTTACTGATCAGATAAATGTGACGCTAGACGAAATTATTGTTGATATGTATACTAAGGTACAACAGAAATTTTATAGTTATTATTTTTTTGGAAATAATTAAAAGAAGATAGAGAAACTAGAAGATGATGGAAATGATATGAATAATTAGTACTTAAGAATAACAATTTATATAAATATTATATTAAACAAATTTTTTCTAAGTAAAAAAATAATTTTAAAAGCATTTTTTTAGTGCATTTAAAATAAAAAATTCTGTTATTATAGTGCATTAAATTGTATTTTTTTTAAAGCATTAGAGCATTCAAATCCATTGTTATTACTAATAATAAATCAACCCAAGTAAAAGTTGTGGTGTTAACCGGTTTTGCTGTGTATGCTGTAACGATATACGAACATTTATTATTTTCTGTTTTTCCCCCTAAAAGTTATACTTATTAAAGTAATTTTTTTCCTATCAATAATTCATTTATGACTCAGTGGTATTTTATTATACAGTGAGTAATCCGATAGTAAGTAATCCGGTACTCATCGGACATCGGTCTGTTCCTTTGTGGTCTTATTTCTTTGCATCTAATCGGACTATTATTGTTACTGATACTGTTCCATTATACAATTAATAACAATTGCTGTTTTAAAATATTTCAGACTTAAGCAACATTTTTCCTGCTGCGAAATTCTGGCCACGTCAGTGTACGCCTGTACTAAAGCTATAATCAGGACTTGAGATTTGAAGTATTTATATATTTTTCCTAGAACTTGAAATCATAGCAGAGTAAGGTACAGATTAATTTTACACTAAAATGAGTTGAATTATGCGATGTTATATAATATTTTGAAATCAGTGTTTCATACGTAAATAACTACGTTTAAAAAAAATTGGTCTAGTTTATATTTAACGGAGATTAAGACAGGTTAAATTCACGAGTGTTAAATTTGTTACAGATTACGTCGCGCTGGATTAGCTAGTAATAGTATACACTATATTACATTAAAATAATAAAATACTTTAACGGAGCGACGTGATTTCGTTTATTATTAAAAAAAAAGTTGTGTCAGTTAAACTCTCAAAGGTTTTCTAACATAGGTAGTACCACAGAATAAATGAACTGTAGCCAAGCATTTAGTAGGTGTTACATTGTATGTATACAGAGAATTTATTACTAACACGACAGATATTCATAAACGCCTAACTGAAATGTTGGTACTGTATGGTACATTGATATCTACTTTATTTTAACGTTTGACTCATTAATTCGTATTTAATTTAAATTGCAAGTATGCTGTAAAAGAGACTTCGTTTTAATGGGAGAGATTTGTTTTTCGATAGCGTATGTATTAATTTACTTATGTTAATGGTAACAATATAATAATACACAATACAAAATTAAACATATTTTACATTTTTCTTGAATTCAAACTGTTATAGATTACAAAGTTTAAAGGTTTTAGGAAAATATTTCACACGTTTATAAGCATTTGGCATATATGTATACACTGCATATATATATATATATATATATTTATAAGCCGCTATCGGCGCTATCATTATGAATAATTGAAAACCAACTAAAGTGTTGATACAGTATAATAATTTTTTTTTTTTTTTGACGTTTATATTATTTTGTAATTGCTAGTAAGCTTTACATACTCTATCTTGTGCTATTAATTTATAGTCAATAAATCGATAAACTATATGTAGGTAGGTATTACAACAAATTGAATGCTATTAAATAGTAGAAAAATATTGCACTAGCCACTAAGAATAATAAATTCTTATTTAATCATTTGTATGATCGGGATGAATGACTATAATCCACGCGTAGTAATGATGAGTAACACTTTTTAGTGTCACCGCTTGTTAAAAAGTTGCATTGTTTGGACAGTTATAGTTTCAAATGTTTTATATGTTACATATGCAGAATCATTCTGAATTAAATTTCTTAGAAATTCGGTTCTACTAAGCGTTGTTGTATTAATATTATTCGATCTCATTTTCACAAAACAACTTTTGGACTTTCTAATCCAACTATACAACAATTAGCAATCTAACTTAAACAATCATAATATATAATGTAATAAAATAATAACTCATATATAAGTACTAACTTATTATGAATTATAATGAGGCATGTAATTATAACATAATTGTAACATAGCTAATGACCATAATTGACACGGCTATTTTCTTAATAAAAAAAAATATATTAATAAAATATGATAAAATTTAAACTATATAAGTATTAGAATGTAACCTTGCATATAATTTTTAATAAAACGTGCCGAAATAGATATTTATTTTAAAACTGTTAGATGGACAAACCTAAACACGTCCAACTTCTTAAATAAAAAAAGTTTTTATTTAAAACAAATGTCAAATATACCAACATTTTGAATAATATAAAATAATTGCAAATTTTGGCTAATTGTATAAAATGTTCTTTTATTGAATTGGTAAGTGCGTAGCATTGAAGTATTCAATATTTAAATTTATTAATACAATAGAGGTTTTAGACAATTATTTTATTTTGACTCTTAAAAGTATTTTGATATGTGTTGATCACTGTTTCTGATTTATTTAATATATATATATATATATATATATATATATAAAAGAAATAACATTTTTCTAAAATACAAGAAGCTCAAAAACCAGTAAATATTATTATAAACATCTTTAATACGATATTAATATATTATTATTATATGATTAGGTTATACTGTGATAGCGGTAACGAAAAATTCTTGTTTTTTTCTACGATGAATCACTCGTAGTATATTTTTAAACATTTCATTCATTGCAGAATTTCTTTAAATTGTTTTTTACTTTAAATTAAAGTTATTAGTTAAATTATATTTTATTTATTAATTAGGTATAAATCAGTTTTATTAATGTCTTTTGATTATTGTATTTTCATATAGTTAATTTTTTTTATTTATTTACATCATATATTTTAATTGGGATTTCTAATTTATTATAATATTGATATTTTTTTAAATTCTAAGTTCTATAAAATTGTAATAACTTTTAAAATATGAATGTATAAAAAAAATGACATTTATTATCCTAATTATCTCTTTTTTGTAAAAGTAGTAATTATGTTATATTAGGTTAACTATAATTGCTGTTATTACCAAGATTAACTTGTTTTATTTATTTGAAAACTTGTTTCAAAAGAATAAAAACTATGAAAAATATTTATCTTTTATTGAAAATGAAAAATAATGAAAACTATAAAACAAAAATAAATCGTTTCGGTTTGAATTTGAGATAAAAGATATGAAAAAAGTATTTCTATATTAATTTTTTTAAATCAACTTTGGTATATAGCTATAGCTATTTCACTATCTATATTATACTTATAGTTATTTTACATAATTGAATAAGTTTTACTGCTGGTATATCAGTCATTCAAATATAATTTTAAAGTTTACAACTGAATAAAAGCTTGGTGAATCTTATCCCGGATATTTGAAGAGTCAAACAAGGATAATGAGATGCATGAGCTTGAATAAACAGCCTCAATAATCTTTAACTGTAGTGTTAATACTTTTTACATTATAGTTCAAATAAATAACTTAAGTTAAAATTTTATATATGTATTAGTGTTTTAGAATTAGCAATTTAAATTAATATTGACATTTAACTGATTTATGTGGATTCCGGTAGTCTAAAATTTCAAAAGAAAAATCGAAGAGTATATTAAATGTTTGCTCTTGTATGTGTATGTGTGTGTTTTATTATAATTTAAGTTACTACAGTAATATATATATATATATATATATTATATATACTGTATTCAAGACGATGACACTGTGACCCATAAACGACGTTGAGGACTTCGTGTTGAACGTGATGAAAAATTATCCGTACACTTATTCTCAAAAGAGGGGTATGAAGTAGCTCTTCACAACAATTTGGTATCTGCTGTAACTTTATATTGTATAGCACTTCCCTAACGATTTGTCGAATGTATTAAATCATTTTCAGTATTTTCCTCCATTGATTATGTTACGTGATTAAAAATAATAATAAATTATGCATTGTAATCTTGGCATTACCAAAATGAAAATCAATAACCTACTTGGTGAAAATAATTTATTGTGTAGAACATATTATTTATCTATATGATAAAATATTATATTATTTTGCCAGTAATCTGCGCTATCATGATTATTTTAAAAAATATTTTTTAATACTCCATCACAAAAATTTACGAAAACAGAAGTAATTCTTAAAGTTTAAAATGTTTAAGATTTTATACTGTGATACTTATAATATAATTTTTTTTATTATTTGTTATATTTTTAGTAAAATCATTTAATTATAAAAACTCCGAAAAATTGAAAAAAAAATATTACATAAATGTTATTAGGTAGTTATCTTCTAAAATAAAGTATTAAGTCGAGGATTTAGAAGATCGTAAGCAAGTACTTAAACGTGTAACGATTGGATCTAAATGTGTACCTACTGGCCAAAGAAGTTTTAAATTAAAAAAATTAACATTACAGTAACACTGCATGTCTAGAGATACTCTCGCGCTATACTTCAAATCTAAAATCAAGTACAAAAAACATTATTAAGGGGTACGTATATTTCTTAGAACCTAAAAATATTAAAACGTATAATTTATTAAAATGGACATTAACCCTAATTCTCCCAAATACAGATACACGTGTATAAATTATTTTAAAATTAATTAAAACCTTCTTATAAACTTACCGTAAATCAATGTTAAGAGAATTTTAATTAAGATTTATTTGATAGACATTTTTATTATATTGAATAAATTCTAAGTTATCATAAATCTGTTGTGATGTTAAATATTTGTTCATATTTTAATTGAAAACACTAAGGGTCAACCAACTGGATCATATTTGATTATTTTATCTTAATATTATCATCATTTGATTATTATATTTTGCAATAAATACATTTATGAATATAAAAGTACCTAATCATAAAAAATAGGTTAATATTACTATTAAAAAATAAAATCAATATTAATTAATATGATATTTTTGCATTGGTTATAACTTATAAACAAATATATTTTTAACAATACTTTTCTGTACAAAAATATTGTAAATACTCTGTATTTGAATTGTTTTTTTATTGTTATAATAATTAAAATATCTTTTTAATTATGCTTAAGAGGATGCTACCTATGCATTTGTCGTCTCCGTCTTACACGCGCCCGACATAACGAAATTTCGTTCACTATAGCATCGATAGTGTGCTATTAATTTTGATATTAGAGTGAATTGACCAATTATACAATTTTTAGATAATAACACTATCTGTGCTTTAGCGTTGGCTTCTATTCTATAGTTTAATTTTCAAGCGAGATATGAGCATTTTTAATTAGTGATATTTCACTGCATACTTACTCGTAGTATGCTTGAAAAAAATTGAAAAATCATAAATATTTCATTGTAATTATTAATATATTATTACATCAATAAACCTATCCAATCAAGTACATATAGTTACATCAGAAAATTGAACGTTAAAAAAGTTTTGTCTTAAAAATTTAAAAGTAAATATGTTTTTATTATCAAAATATATGATTCACGTTTGATATCTAAAGAAGAATTTATAGTTAAATATAGACAGTCGTGGGATAATCTGGTACTCTTAATAATATTAAGCATAGTTTTGGTAGTGCGATTATACTATGTATGTATGTATAGCATTCAGTAAGACAAAGAGAATCATTTAATATGTGTACTTGGGTATATATATATATATATGTATTGCGAAGGTTCCTTCATAAAAACAATTGATTAGAGAACTAAGTCGTGAAAAAAATCTTAATGCATAGTTTGTATTACGTACAATGTTCATATTCTATTGATATCAATTCTAAAAAAAAAAAAAAAAAAAATAATAAAAACTGTATAATTAGGTACTAAGAATTGTTTTCCAATGCATCTAATACTTTGTGTTTAGATTTAATTTGTATAAGGTCATTCAGTAAACGGTGCGCGCGCGCACGCACTCACACATACACATGTGAGCACAACATATAAGTAGGTACTCGCATAAACTACAGATTATATATAAAGACGCGATAACTGTAGAGGTAGGTTATATAGGTTATAGGTATTAGTAAATTTAACTCTAAAGATTAAACGTTTATTTAAAACGCTACAATCATATTATTATTATTCAAATTGACATGTGCGGACGACTAAATATAATATTATGGATTTTGCACTTCTGCGTTTATCGAATTCAAACTGATGGCGCTCTCAGGATTTGTCGACAGAGAGAGATAAGAAATATTGATTGAAAAGTTAGCCATGATGTCGCAGCTTTTACCCCTCCTCCGCTATAACGCATTAGAGTGTCATTAGATCTTAATAAATATTATGTTCAGTATTAATACATTATAATGTCTCATATTTTAAAAATAATTTTAATTGTTATTATTAAAAAATTACTATAATATCATTTTTTCTTGATGTTTGAACCACATTAAGAACTTCTTTGGGTCAAATAACCACCATTGTCGCAAGTATCTTTAAAGATAGCTAATAAATAACAATGTTAGTCTATATTTGCACAGTAGTAAAGTATGATGTTTAAAAAGTCATTACACACGATTCCTCATAATATGATTTTAACACTAGGTTAAAAATTAAAAAGATAAGTGTTAATATACAATATTTTTTTATGGGAGTTTAAAATTATTTTTGCGAAAATCAGTTTTTGACAAAATTGATATTGGTTTTTGACGAAACTCGAAAATTAATAACTGAAGGGATTTAGAATTTTTACCGAAGATATTTATATTGAAATTTACTTATAAAGTCTGTAGAGATATATTATTTTCAAAATATTTTGGTTTCTTTTTATGACATTTATAGGTATTTTAAATTTGTTAATTTCTTCTATTTTGAAAATAGAACACGTGCGAGATTTAAGTTGTGACATATGCCAATTATTAACAAATATTGACAATGTGAAGTCTCAATTTATTATATCGAAAATATTTAAGGTTAAAATTTTGATGGAATTCAAAAATTTATTAATGTAATACAAGATCTTATGTAGATAAATTGTTCATATACCAATTATTTGAAAATTTATAAAATACTTAGTGACGATTTTTTTTTTTATAAAGTTTAGAAACAGTATTTGCAATAGTATACCTATAATAATTGAAATAAATATTACTTGAGTATATACACATTCCTGCTTGATAGGTAGGTACATATATTTTCCGTGGTCTTGTTTAACGCCGTTTTTATTTTACATGTTATATACTATACCACATAGTTACAATGTGTTTCAAGTAGAAGTGATCAACTGACATAATTAATTAATTAGTATATAATATCTTAAGTTGTGAAATAAACACCTCTTGAAAAGAGGTATAAATGTTTAGTTCTTTTTTAATCAAAACTGTACCTACCTACTGCACATTTTTTGTCTAAATAATACGGATAAATTAAACTTAAATGAATATTCAATAAAAAATAAACAAATTATTCTATTATTAAATCGCAAATTCGCAACCAACTAATTATTATGATATAAAAAATGTTTGCTTCGTTTAAACGATAAATGATTCTTAGAATCCTAAGCTATTCACTTTCACTCTTAGTAGAATATTACTCGGAAATTATGGAAGAAATGTTTAAGATATTTTAACTTTTAAGTATTATGCGATAAAATAGTTATTAAATAAATAAAAATAAAAAGATATTTTGTGCATTTTTTTATTCAATTATGTATGTTATATAGTTGATAACACAATAAAGTTGCTTTAAAATAAAAAAATAAAAAATAGGTACAGAAAAAAGTTGAAACGTTTTAAAGATATACATTAGCAAAGTTGCGGTAGGTTCGAATTATTTAGAAATTAGTTAAATATTTCCCATAACTAAAAAAATAAAAGATTAACACTCACAGTTTTTTTTTTCATATCTCGTTGTATGCTATCATATGACACTGATCGATCAGTTTCTCCCGGGACACATCGTATTAATTGTTTCCATTAAACATAGAAGGTATATTATAATATTCAGCTCAGTCGGATAAACTTTATTTAATCCATTTTTTAGGCCCTTTTGGGTACATAATAATGTGTCCTCGGCCACAGTACTATACCTACCTATAATATACAAATTACAAACATTGAACGCGATACGTACATATACGCGACACTATGATTTCTACGCGGGTTGTCTTCATATATATTATAATTATAATATCTACGAGCATTTAAACACCGATTCAATTGCGGGTAAAAAGAAACGCCGACAGTTTTTTTTTTATTATTATTATTATTATTCTCGATCATCGACGACTTATACAGATTGCCACACACAGGTGCAGCATAGATAATTGTTGCGAAAATCGCGACTCACACGTGCAGATATATAATAATAATATATAAACTGCAGTACACTGTATATGAGTGATGCGCGTGTGTGGGATTCTGAGACGGAATGTATATAATGATAATCGTTGTGATATGAAAAATATAATAATTTATTGTGATGGGACATATAATACAGTGTAACGCCTCGGCAGTTGTAATAATATTATCTGCGCATTATTATCTCGACGGAGACGGTTCGATTGCGAAAACTGTAGGAGAAAAAAATATCACAAAAACACACACACACATAGGTATATAATAATAATGACAATAATACGATATAAAATACTATACATTTTAACTCTCGCGTAGGTATAATATTTACAATGTTCGTCGGGGAAAAAAAAAAATGCGTAATCGCACGTTCGCCGTTCGGGCGGCGGCCGCCAACACCGCTGCCGCCGCCGCGATGTCAACGACGATGACGAGTGACGACGGTACGATAATGATAATAATTAAATAATATACATAAAAACGTAACAAACTAATAACTATATATATATATAATTGTACATAAAATACGAGATAATATTATTGTGTGTGTGTGTGTGTGTTGTAAGACGACGTCGGTCGTCGCGGGGTAACCGCTGACGAGGTGTTTCACAGGGCCCGCCAAACCGAGTCGGTCGCACGACGCCGACGTTAGAATACGACGCACTATAATACGAACACATTATTATTATTATAATATTTATCGCGCGGGATGAAAAACAACACTCCACATAATTCGAACATTGCATATTGCATGTATAGATATATATATATATATAATATGTGCGTGTACAAAAATAATATCATATTATTTACGCGAGAGTCTTATGCTGATTTCACAGAACCTGGGCCCCAGTGGGAAGGCCAGAGTCACTGGCCGGCCGTGGGTAGACGACGTTTTGTTTTTTTTTTTTTCGAATTTATTATTATTAAAAAAAAAAAATTTCCTCGTACACAATATTCTCCGCACCTTTTTATCAATTATTATTATTGTAGTTGTTCCGACACGATTGTTTCAACCCCCCCCCTTCCCTCTCACCATACCACTCGGCCACCGGATCGATGTCGTGAATTTTTTCCCTCCTGTTTGTCCCGCTCCGTATCGCGAAGACGTGTGAAATAACAATATTATAATAATCGAATGGAAAAGGGTATCGTTCCGACCGCGGCGAAAACTCCGGTACGGCGGCGCCGGCCGAACGACGATTCGAAGAACTGATTAGCCGCGAGACGAGATAAAACCGTTTTAGAGGGGAGCGACAGAAGCGTTCTGTGCGACTACGATATAATAATAATAATAATAATTAAAATACGTATATAGTTGTGCACGGTATTGTTGTTGTAGCCGCCGTGAACCACATCGGCAGTTCTCGGTAATAGCAGTGGCCCGAGAGAGAAATGTTTCGAAATATATGACGAAAACGAATAAAAAAACTTTCCTCCGGATCGTACCTATCTGTTTTAGATTATGAGAGGAGAGACGCGACGTCACCTGCTATTTTTATCTGATATTATGCTATTATTTTCCTAGACCCGACAAAGAAGCTTCGATCTTCAACATCGAGTGGTCACTTCCGTAAATGGCAAATCGGATCTAGTAGGCACTTCGAGCTGTTGGTGAATGGGGTGAAGATTAAAAAATGCCCAACACACACTTTTCAAAACGATTAGATAAAAAAAATAAAATACGAAAAACCAGAATAGATTGAAATTAATTGATCGTTTAATTCAAAAACTAATATCCACAGAAATACTTGACGTTTTCAAATTTATTTACTATTTGAATGCTATTTGTAGAAATTTTCAACTTTTCTTGTGTTTTTATTTTTAAAATATACAATCACAATTACTCTCAGTTAAATGATTAAAAAAGAATAAGTTATATAGATAACATCATAAAAATATCAAAAACACATACACATATTTTGTACGTTTCGAGTTTAAATTTTGACGAAATAGAAAGTTTAAACGAAAATATTGACTTCATTGTTACCATTTGATTGTAACTCAAACTTGACATTTTTGACGTTACGAATATTATTTTCATTACACCTACAATTTTGGAAATAGTTTGACTAATTTTAAGCTATTTATTTTACTGACCTATTCATACCGTTCTACTGAACTCAGCATTTCAGTGTATTGACTTATTTTAAGTTAATATAAGAGCTATTAATCTGTTTAGGTGGATGGTAGGAAAAAAGTCTCCAGAAAAAAAGTAAGTATTGGAATATTTTAAATTAAATATATACCTAATTACTCTGTATAATATGTTATGAATTATGATTTAAATGTTACAAAAATAAATTATTATCCCTTTAATTTAATAGTTTGAGCTATACCTTTAAAAAAATCGTTAAGTTCTATTTTATTTTCTCTGAAACGCGTGCATAATATATCATACACAGTGATTATATAAGTTTTGTTTAAAATATTCCAATTTACACTTTTTTTCCTAGAAACTTCTTTTTAGGGAAATTTTTTCTGTTACCGGTTATTAGATGTAGTTATATTATAGATATATAAAACTATAAAAAGCAATGCATAATATATAATTGTGGTTTATGAACTTATAATGTATGTATATATTTGTATATAAATACATTTCAGAATGTATTAAAATAGTAGCTGACTAAACCGTTTCCGCTTAGAGTGGATTAAATTCAAAATTAACACACATATTAAAATAACCATATTTAAATACTCAATAACAAGATACGCACTACACTTAAAACTATTATCCATATACAGGTCGAGTTTGCGGCCCGTTTGACTATAATCAAAAAGCTTTTTTTGGGATATTACCCGAAATACGTTATAACTGTGCAGAATGTTTAGTCGAGTGATAAATTACTGTAAGCAACTCTACCAAGCAAATAATAATTATGATATTTTATATTGTAATATAGTAATGTCGATTTAATGTAGACAGTCTACGATTTTTGTCTTAATATAGGATACAGTTAAATATTTACTGTGAGATTTGCCAAGCTTGCTCAACCTTCCCACCCTTATTTTAATAATTTAGTTATACTTACAAAATCAGTTTTTCAGAATTTTTAAACAGGTCATATTTTTTATACCATTTGAGAAGTATCCTATGGTGATATAAACTTCAGTTATTTAATTAAACATTACATTTTCATATTTTAAATTATTCATAAAATTAACATTTTTATGTATCTATCAAAATTAAAATTTGAATAAGTACCTACCTAGTAGTTTACGATGTATCAAACTTCTAGTTCCGGATAACAACTGAATTAATTAAAAATGATATTAATATATGTGCTTCATAATTGATTTGAAAATTATGGTACATAATATTTTATCTATTAGCATTTTATAACTTACATATATTATGTATTATACAAGTGCTGAGGAGTAATAATAAGTGCTCGACTACCAACATAAAAATTACACAAGATATTTTATATTACCTACCTATGTGAGTAAGCATGTTACTAATTATTTTTAGCGGGATAACTTAACTAGGTAATTATTCAAATTTTGATTTAGAATTTTGAATTGGACGGAAAACCTCAAATTTCAAAAAATATTGTCTTTAAGTTCGAATACTTAAAAATTCCAAAAATCATATTTTTAATAACTACACTATACATTATTAAAGAAAAAAGAGGAAACGTATATGTGGTGAAACAGCTAGTCTGTACATACGTCTCCTAACCTGTTATTAAATTTAATAGTTAAGCCTTTTATAAATTGCACTTTAATGTCAAAATATGTACTAGTCGCGCGATTTTTATTGTTTTAACACTACGGCGGGACAGTGTTATATTTTCAAAATTAAATCATATTATATTATTATCATCATGGTATCACGTGTTAAACGAACTTTTAATGACACGTGTAGTATTGCCGTACCCATAATTTATGTATTAATGTTTTGGTATATTTTTATGAGAAATCATTTTTGATAGTGTAATTGCCAAATGTAATGTAATAAAAAAATAATCTCAAGCAGCGATTATAATAAATAATATTACTTATCATAATTGCAATCAGATGTATACCATACACAACCGTTTATATAAAGATCAAACCACTGAGTTTTCCTATACAATTTTACAGTTTAATAAACAATATTCAAAGTTCACATTCACCGTATGGCGTATAATGTATATTATAATACACGCTTAGATAAAATTCGATATGCGAATTTATTTAATACAATAGTATTTCGATAAAAAATAAATAAATAAATAAATATATACAAAATACGTAAATGATAAAATATTATAATATATTTTATTAAACATCAGTGAAATGCCGTTTACAGAAAAATTCATAATTTATTAGTAAATAAACAAAATAAATAAGAAAAAAAAAGTATCATAGTGTTTATTAGACAAAACGCTGTGACAATAATCTGTAAATCGAAAATGTTCAAGATAAATTAATTGAAACGTACCTCTTGTGAATTTGATTAAACATTTTTATGATAATACAAACGCCCCGCGCTTATGTAAGAGTATTGAGCAATTACCTATTCATTTATAATATATTATTATACATAATACTGCAGTGGTTATCGGGACGGGCGTGTTCATACACATTTCAACCGTAACATAGAGCTGTGCGAATTTACGTATAAAACATTAAATAGGTCAATATAATTTATATACTTCTATAAAAGAGAGTAAATTTCAATTATAAATTGATTTGTGTACATCATTTATATAAATTTATAATATATTATATTATATGTTTACATATTATGAATATAATATCAGTGTATTATGAATACTTAAACTATATATTATACAAACGCAGTCGATCGTTTTTACCTAACTCGATTCAACGTTATAATATTATTATTATAATAGTTTATATTATTGTGTTAAAATGTCTTATTTTACATTTCAACCACGTGAGTGAGAAACCACTGTTTTATTATTTTAAGTTTTAAATGCTTTATCATAATATATATTCGTGTGTAATAAAATATTATATAAAGTGATAGTTAAAATTATTTGAAGATCTGCTTATGTGAAGTACCTACAATGGTATAGGTATGCTATTACAATTTACAATTATTAAATCATAATATTAATAATCTATAGCTATATTCATGTACTGGGTGATTTTGTTTATTGAACATTTATTGTTTCGAAATGTATCGAGTTATAAAAAAATATTTTTTTTTTTTTACTTAATTTCCAGATGAAATAATATGGCATTAAAAAAAAATTATATTTAAAATAATATTGTTATCTGTAATTTTTTAAGTTTTATCTTTTTTGAATGACAACATGCATTTTTAATTTCATATTCTGAGGCAGAATATTTTTCGGAGTATTTCTGTGTATAAAAAAAGAATTCTGACAAGTAGTTTATGAGTTATATGTATTTAATGTTTAGGCGAACGGAGTGCAGTGGTACGGGGATATCATCGCGCCACAAAATGTCTTTTACTCGTCTGCCCAAAAAAATTTTAAATACTTATAACTCATAAACTACTCGTTAAAATTTCTTTTTTGATACATCGAAATATTATGAAAAATATTATTATTATATCGCTTTATGAAATTAAAAATGTATATTGTTATATTCAAAAAAGTAAAAAATATTAGGATAATTGATAACAAATACAATTTATTTTTAAATGTTGTTTTATTTTGACTGTTAAGTGTTATAATTATGTAAGAAAAATATTTTCAAAAAAGTTAATAGATTTTAAATAATGAGTATTGTTTAATGAAAAAATCACTCTGTATTTTAACTATTATATAAACCAACATATCTAGCAATTAGTTTATATTATATTAGATTCTAGAACTTGAGTTAATAACTGCAAGATGAAGAAATATGAATTTCTTTAAAGGTTTTTTTTTATAAAAATAATATACATTCAACTAACAGCTTTTGAACACAACTCATTGACATTAATATTTTAAAATTATGTATTAATTTATCTAAATAAGAGAATTCACCGTCTATAAGGTGAAAAAATGTATTTTGCTTTACGATTTATATAGATTAGTGAATTCGGCATTAAATCTAAATATAATAAAATATAGATAGGAGCCTAGATAATTATAAACGTAATTATAAATTAATTTTAGTATAAATATTTATGAATATATATTTTTTCAAATATCTATAATAATATCACAGATTAAATAATAATAATAATAATAATCTGTGATAATATAGTCATATAGTTGGTATAAAAAGTATATAAAAATTAAATTTTTAATAAAAAAAAAAGTAATTATACTATTTATTAATATAATTTACACATATAGGTATCATGGTTATTATTATAATCGTATTATATGCAAATATGTTAGTATTAGTAGAACCAGTCAAACAATTTTTAAGGATTAGAATTTATCCTGAATTCTTAATTGCACATTATTTTATAAATTCAGAAATTATTCGTTGGGATTTTGATTTAGTTACATCGATATTTTTAAAATGGTTATCTACTCAATAATTTAGAGTAAAAATGTTTCATTCTCATTTGATGAAGTGCGGCCGCCCTTTCGCCTTAAGACACTTTTTTGAATTATGTAATAAATCTAAATAATTAAAAACTTTAAGAGAAGTATACCAAGTTAGACATTACAAAAAATTATTATTTGAATTATTCATTGTTAAATGGAAAAATGGAAATCGAAATTCTTAATGAATCACTCTGTACATTCAAATATATTAAAATGTGTTAAGGGATATTTACAACTTACATCTGACTTATCTCAGTTTTGACCTCGGAAACCTTTTTGATCTGGTTTTTATCTATAGTGAGCTTGAAAATGAGTCATTAATAACCTATTATATTTTTATACGTACTTACCTAGCCTAATATTTGCAATTTATAAAATTTATTATAGATCACTCTCGGCCAAATTTAGCAGAAGTGGTGTCTCGGTTACCTATTCTTGTAACACTTCATTCAGTTTTTTGTATTCTTGCATCAAATTTGCTTATTGTTTTTCATTTTATACAGATCATATATTAATTTCCTTAGTTATTTCTAATACACGATTTATATTTAAACCGATGTACCGATATAGCTGCGAAAAATATCTGCGTTAGACGTTTCATTATTAAAATTCATATGTGTATAATAAATCGTATATGGATATAATAAAATTGTATAATATGTTTTATTATTGATATAATAAAATGTTTAAATTATTCGGCGTGAATTATTTTGTAATACTATCTAATAGATGTTATCTGCCGGTACTTCAACGTGATAATATACATGAGCGCTATTAACTTTAGTATAGGTTATTAACCCAACCATTATTAATTGATATCAAGCCTAAGAACTTTGATTTTATTTAACAGTAAAAGCAGAGAGCCATCTCCAGTTATTACAGGTGAACGCAATATTATGGTTAAAATAACCATTAAAACCATGTAAAATAACACTAATAGTTTTTACTGTGGCGTGATCTACAATCAGTAAAAACTAAAAACAATAGCCACACCGCCGCCGACAGATATACCTACCTCATATTTAATACATATAACAATTTCAAACGGCGGTACATAATATACAGATCGCATATAATATATAATGTAGCACCGATAGATATATACGAGGATGATGATAAGCCAACGTATACCTACTGCTGCTATTGCTGAAGAACATAAACTTCACTATGCTTAAGTGCGTCTCAATTCGTTTGCGGCCAATTTATGACAAGTCGAATTGATCAGGACAATGCCAATTATTATGCACATATAGATACATTTATTAAATAGACTTATTATTTATGGCAAAGAAACAATTTTTAAAAAGAACTTTACTTCCGAAAAAAAAAAATAAAAATTATCAAGAAAAATGTTATCAATTACGTCATTAAAATATGCACGTTGCACGTGCCCGACCTTTATTGCACTCCGTATAGTAATTAGATGTTACATAGTTATCAAACTATGAGTTGGGTTCGTCTTATCTGCCAAAATATTCTATGCGCTTATTTATTATACTAGCGCATATCTGCCGATTAGAAAAAAAAAAACAAGAAAGAAAGAAAAAAAGCGAATTGAGTCACTGTTATGAAACACTTCTAATACATACATTCGCGGATTATTGTGTACAAAGTGTGTTAATGCTGTGTATATATTATTATAATAGTGTGCACCTAGACCGTATTTATTAGTTTGTTATAATATTGTTTCAATGGCAACTTGAAATGGTGAATTAACTAAGAAACTCAATTGAACTTATATAGTAAGTAAATATAATATTTAAATAGTATAAGTTTATTATGGGTATGTGCATTTTTTCTTTTTTTTTTTTTGTAATATCAGACGTTAGGTAATTAAAAGCGACAGGTCTCCAAAAAACTGTATATCAGTCATTAATGTGACGGGGTCATTATCACCACACTGCAGTGCATACGGGTTGTTACATAACTTGGGTCTGTTTATTTTTTAGAGAAGGGGTATTCCCCTTCTCTCACAATAAAAAAAGTGGCAACAACCAACAGTCGCTAAAGTCTTCTAAAAATAATAACACCGTGGTGTTTGGTAAAAACAAATTATTTTATTATATTCTTAAATATAAAAGATGACAATTTTCTTCAAATCCACATTAATAATCGTTATTTATTTATAGAAAATTCTCATAAATACTATATGTATAAATGTATAATACTATATAATATAATACATAATATTATGTTTTAAATATAATCGTATAATCATCGATAGAAGATAAAATGTATTTTCATTTTGAATTATCCAAATAATGTATTACTATGTACCTATAATATTTTATTTCATTAAATAATACGTGTAGTAAAACAAATATATTATAAACATATGATATATATCTGTTATTATTCCAGAAAAGGTTAGTTATTTAATTTAATATAATTAAAAATGTGTTTTAGGTAATTATTTAATTGTTGCTTAATTATTCAATAATTTAGTACATTTTTAAAAATAATTTAAAATTAAATTAATTGAAATAAAATTTCAAAATTGTCTAATTTGATAATATTATTATATTCTGAACGGTATGAGTGTATGACACAGACTCAAGAATGACGAAAAAATTATATTTTTTTCTTTTCAAAAATTGTTGTTAGGTACTATACTCTTTACAGTAAAAAAAAAAATGCTTAATTTTTCAATTTGGAGGGTGGTTATAATAGTTATTATTTAATTTTGTAAGAATTTTAACTTGAAATATTAAACAAATAACAAATACATTTTATTTGTTGTATTTATAGATTTTTAGGTAAGAAAGATAAAAAAACGTTTTAATTACTAACAAAAATATTTATAAATACTCGTATTTCAAAAAGAACAAAATATTTTAAAATTGTTATTATTTCTCGAAAATTCAAAAAAATATTTAGTGTAAATTTTAAGCCACTACAGCTATTATTTTTTTAATTATAACAAAAAAACAAAATTGATCATCAGTGTGAAAATTCCCGTTTTTTTGTAATATTGTTTTATTTGTTTTCCAATTATTATAATTGTAGGAAATTTGTACTCTAACTTCCCCCACAAAATAAAAAATACCTACTATAGACAATATAATACTATTGATTAAATTTAAAATATTATCAAACAAACACGAAAATAATTCACTTTTCAATAAAAGATTATATTATTTAAAATTTGCTTTAAAATTATAATGTCATATCTATAAAACTTAAATTATTTAAAAATTTTTTAAAAAATACAGCTTTAATGAAAGTCAATTTGATTTTTTGGCATTTTATAGATAAACATGAATTATCAAAAACTACTTTTATCCTTAATGTACACTTTACAGTTTGTTTGGTCATATTTAGCCTAAAACATTTTTTTCTTTTAAATATGTTCTTGAAATCTTTTTCTGTACTTAATAGGTACATATTATAACTACAAGTTTACTTTTAAAGCCATTATGAAATAAATAGTAAAAAATAATATAATAATAATAAATAATAAAATAATAATTTTATTTTTAAATATTGTAGGAAAATCACACAGAAATAACTATCTAATTTTTTAAACTATAAATACTGCAGTCTTATTAATTAATTTATATACCTATGTCTATAATGTTGAAATACAGGTTAAAAAAAAATATTTTAAAAAAGTTATTAAATATGCCAAACACAGTGGGACATTCTGTAGTATACACCCTTGAACAACCTACCCGATACCTACGACCATAATTTAAATGAATTATTGCCTTAACGAACGAACCGAAACGATACTGTCCTACTCAGAAACCACTGTTCCAGTACTTTTTTTAATTTATAAAATAATGGATTCATATCTGAATATAACAGACTCGATTACTTTTTGCAATTTTCTGAAAAAATCAAAATTGAATAATAATTGTTGCTTTGAATTCATTAATAGTAATCAAAAATATTTAATTTAGAACCAATACAACATTATTTTTATTTTTTTTTTTAAAGATAAAATTATATGAGCTGTTCTCATAATATACCTAATGATGATACCTTAAGATGACTGCTGTAATAATTATAAACTAATATGCTGGTTTTGGGTTCATAATAAATTATTGATTTTTAAGAATTGAAATATCATTTTTTGACAGCTGTCAATATATTGTTATCAACTATCTAAAACTTAACCAAATACTAAATATATATATATATATAATAAAATAGTAAAATTGAATTATGGTTAAATGGATTAATGGGTATAGGTCAAAATTATTACTATGTATCATATACGTATTATAACTGTTGATATTATTAACGTGGGGTATTTCAATAACATTTTTTAATTTGTCTTGTTTTATATCTACTTAGAAAATAATAAAAGTTTTCTTCACAATAAGTTATAGCTAATTTATTGTTTTTACAAATAATCGGTAAATTCAATATACATTTTTTTTACATGAACTCTTCATCATCAATTAATGTAAATATACATATTTTTAAATTATGAAGTCGACTTCATATATATTAAGTTAAAAATGTTATATTGTACTTTGTAATAAAACTAAGTACCTACGTTCTTAAAAAGTGTTTTTAATCACGACATTTTAACAAAATTGTAATTTTTTTTCACGTAAACTACTTTAGACATTTACAACAATGACCAGTCTAAAGTACCATCTGCAGTGTTTCTTACTTCCAAATCGATATTGGGGCTTTCACAGTACTTAATTTTACTACCTCAAACGTTTTTGTAGACAAAAAAACACAGCATTTTACAACCATTTTAGTTTCCACACTAACACATGAACACAAAAACTAAGTAAAAAATAATACATATAAAAGTTATAACTGATTTTATTGAAAATAATAATTTAATTTATACTTGGTTTCCTGCAATGGCTTCGCCAGAACTTTTAACATTTATGGCTAGTAATGAAGGCTATAGTGTTTAGTTTTTATACCTTTATTCACCACTTAACCAACATATAAGATAATTCTCTATGTTTATTTTGTTCAACCTAAAATGGTAATAAGTAATAGTAATATGATTTACCTATATTAAATAAATAGCAATAATGGTCTGAAGTATAGTAAAAATATATAATTTATATTCATTAAGTATAAGTACTGAAAATAAATTAATTAATTCATTTAAAAATAGTATTATAATCATTTTAAAGAAGTAATGTAAATATAATTAATGTTTAATTATAAGTTCATGCCTACTAAAGACCTTATAACTTTTTTCCAAGTGTTTACGAATAAACATTTTTATTATAGTCATTTAGTATTTACATTACAGTATAATATAAGTATGTTACAAGTAATATTTTATTTAATATCAATATGAGATAAACAGGGCAAATGTTGAAGTTTTGTGGTCAATAAAACATTATTATAGACAGGGACGTGTTTAGTTATAAACTTACTTATAAACTTATAACCCTCTCTCACTCTCTCGTTTTCTGACGCCACACCAACAACTAACTTAATATATTATAAATTTATAACTAACTGATAGAGTTCTATTTAAATACAATATCTAAACAAACAGACTAAAAGGTGATTCATTAAAGCATTCTTACCCTCTTTTTCTTTAATAATGCAATTATTCAAAACTTGTTTTTTAAAACTTTTAAATACGCGGTTAAAGCCAATATTTTTAAATTCTTACATTATTTGTAATATAATTATACTTATAAGGACCGTTATATGGATCTAAAAACTTCTGTATTTCAAATAAGGGTTCTAATTTTCTTGTATAAACTCAGGCTTAATTATTTAGCGAAAAATATTGACGTATCGACATTTGAACAAGTAGTTTTTGGATTATTTACTTTGTGATATTAAGGATAATGGGTCTATGATAATAGGTTCGAAAGATACGTATAATATGAAGATTTGAAAACTGTATCAATTTATATAAGTAATAAGTATACAATAAGTCCAATAATAAAACATGTTTTAATATTTGTATAAAACTACAATGACTATTATTCTTAATATAAACATAACTAAAAAACTACTCGTTTGAATTTGGTCAAAATTTTCAAAAACATTATTCATCAAACAGTTTACAATAACTACAAAAGAATGGTTCTCGTTTGAAAACAGGAGTTTGTATCATCACTGGATACTCATTCAATACTATAAAAAATCTCTCAATAATTAGAAATTATGTAGTTTATTAAGCTTATTTAAAAATTCAAATAATTAAAATTGTTAACTTAAAGAAAAATAGGAATGAACTTGCTTGGTAAAAATTCTGTATATTACATGTTTTTAATAATTTAATCTTATTATATTTATAGTTAAAAAGTCACAGAATTTTTTTTTTTTTTTTTATTAGGTACTATTATCATATTAAAAATAAACACATATCATATTATAAATACCTATAAGTTTTAGACAAAATTAAATTTTTAAAGGGACAATTAATTTGTAATACTCGCTAAGATAACTTAGGTTCCTTATTTCTTTAAAACTGAGCTTTTAATTACCTATCAAAAGACACATAAGTATAAATAATTAAGTACTAGTTTTTACTTCTTACTAAATGCCAAATTGTATCATAAATATAATAATATACTATTAAGTCGGTTTGGAAATAAATTTATTAATTACGCATCAAATTGAAACATATATCACTAAATCAGTTTTTTACTCGATCATATCCTATCCGTTCACCAATATTATTTAGTCGATTTTGTATCTGAGCTGTTGTATTATAGACATAAGCTCTCTGCCATTACGGTGACATGATTGCATATTTGGACTTATCCCTTCTTATCATAAGAAAAACAACCAGACGGTATTTTTATTTTATATATATTATAGGACTTTATCCCCTCGCTTTCCCCTCCATGTGCACAACTATGGGTATAAAAAGTTTTTTTTTTCGGAATGCCTTACAAGTAAAAGCCGATATAGTCTCACGCGACCGTTTTCCGGGCGCGCATACTTGGACACATTGGCGAGGAGACTATTACACCGTGTCCAGGCGTGTACGTCAGTGTGTGAAAAATTATACTAGAAAGTGTGTGCTTAACGCGATTTACGAACAAGGCTTCAGCACCTCGTCGTACGGCTTCGCGGGCCCACGCGCTCGACGACCCTTTTTCCCATTCCGATCCATTTCCGTACTGTTTAATTATTAACGAACTAGTGGTCAAACCATATTGTATTGTACGAAAGGGATATACATTTTGATCCTATGTTGACCACACTGCAAATAAGAAGGATTTTCAACAAATTTATGAAGAAAACACTAAACCCTGATAAATATGTCTCATAACAGATAACTATACTGTTGAAATATTTTATAGACTTACTATATATATATAGATTACTTATAGATTTACTTTAAATGTATAGAATATTATAAAATAATATAATCGGTGTTTCTATAATTCGATATTTTAATATATTTAATAAATTTACGGGTATTTGTTGTTTAAACATGTATATAACGTAAACTCGACAATTATACAATATAAGTAGGTACTCGTGTACTTATAAAAAAAGAATTGGGTGTTTTAGTGTAATACAAATCTACTTGAATGACAAAAATACAATTTAGTTTAAGCACACTTCAATAATATTACAGATGATTATCTCCACGGATAAACATTTGGTATGATTATTTTATTAAAATAAAATACGTGAATAGAATATATTCAACTAATGTATTTTATACCTACCTTGTGGTAGGTAAAGTTAATAATTTGGTATGCTCGGCTGAGGGCTACACGTCACGGTGAATCTACCTAACACGCTACAGCAGCAGCAATCGTGTTTGCTCGTATATAATATACAGCTGATAATATATAATGGCAATGAGTTGCGTTATGATTTATCGTTCATGAACACACACGAAAATAGAAAAATCGACCGGAACGGTACAGTTCAAGTAATCGAAAAAATGTGTGGTCGATATTGTAAATATTTAGTTAAAATGCAGACAACAGAACAATCGCATATTATACAATGTCGTAAGAGACCATCGTCATTATCGTTATTTATGCATCCACTCGTCTTTATACGCGTCCACTAATGTCGTCCGGGGGGGAAAAATAACGCTTGCGAACAATTACGTTTCGTTGTCCGATGCCATACTATTATTACTGTACTCCGGTTATTGTATAATAGACAATAGTAATAACTGTACGGGTTAAAACGTCTGTACGTATATAAATAATAAAGAGAAACGACCAATAAAAAAGGAATCGTACAATGCACAGCCCGTCGCGTGCCGACGTCGAAATATTATAATACATAATATGTAATACGTTTCGTATATTATATAGTTGTACAATAAGTGAAACACAGCCATGGGGTCTACGCGCGTCGTCGTCGACAGATTATAAAACCGGAACACTATAGTTTTCTTTTATCCGCGCAGAAAGGGTTGCACAGGACCGCAGGAGATTGGTGCAGCTAAATAAACAAAACGCGACCGCGGTGCTAGCACGCGTTATTATAAAAGACTATGAAATATACCTACCGCGGTGCGGTGGTGTTAATGTGTATAAGACGTTGCACAATTTTGATCGTCGGGAAAAACGAGGAAAAATCGATAAATCAAACTTAAAAGTCGTACCACTTAAATAATTAAAATATAATAAACAATAAACGTAATAATATTATTATGGCATTGACGAGTAAAATTATGGCGAGTCGCGTTATTGTAGCTGCAGTTTTTTTTCCGAACAAAAGCCATTTTTTTTTTTGCACAATCAGTCGAAATACCGTTTTATCACGCTCGAGTAATCTATCAGAAGTTAATAGGTACTTCTTGTTTGGCCAAACTTACATATTTATGGTAGATCCACGGTTACTCCGCGCGACGTTAAAATTCAAGCGCACGTGTACTATACGGACAGAGATTTTTAAGAAGATATTGAAAAACCGTTATAATAATAATAACTTTACACTACAGTCGAATAGCAAAATTGAAAAAAATAAATAAATATATATAACCATTCTATCCCCGAGTGGAGCCAAATTATCTAAATTTATCTCAAAATCTCGCGTACTACATAGTTTATATATATTATGTTACTCTCAAATAATCGAATGAGTGTCGATAGAACTGTAGAAGCCATATGATATATCAATACCAATAGTGTTAATGTATACCTACGTAATATAAACGATATAGTGGTGTGGTATAACACTTAATAACACATTAACACGTGTAATCCCTCCTTTTACAAAAAAAAAAAACCATGTTTTTCACATCAATTATTTGCTTCAATTATTCACTAAATATGCATAAATTTAATGTGTTTTATTTTTTATTTTTTTAATAAAGGATTATTTAAACTAATAATTTTCCAAGAGATTAAAAAATAAACAAAATACACATGTTGTTTAATTTATCGTAATACATTTAGTATACAATATAATTTATCGTTAAACTATTTTTCTTTTTTTTTACATTGAGTTATAAACTTTGAAAAAACTGAAGTTAGGTATATATTTTAATGAGTCTATTATAGCACTTAATTATTGTCCTACTAAATCCACAAAACTAAATCGTTTTCCAGTCATAATAAATCTATTCCTATATCTACAAATTTGATTCTCAGTTGATATAGAATCATTTTTAATATCCACCTAGTTTTTATTACCTACGTTTTATGTTATTGATACTTCATGTACTTAATAAGCTTTTGTAAAAAAAAAGAAAGTGTATTTCAAATTAAATTTTCACAAATTTTTGTTCGTTATTTTCTTTTAATCGTTTTGTTAAATATTAGCCATTGATAAAATTTTAATATTTCTTCTATAAATGTATTTATGATTAGGTATTGAATTGTTTTATCGAAAATTATTACTTCTATAGTTTGTACATTGTGTATTCATTTTTTTTTTCCAATAATTAAATACAGTTCAAAATATTGATTATTTTATTTTACCTAATTTTACAAGATAAAATATTTTCATACCTAATCATAATTTTTTGACGCTATGATGATTATTTAATGGTTATCAATTTATCATATTATAACTGTAAGTAACTACAGAAAGTTAGGCCTAGTTTCATGCAATTATAATTTTAAAAATATTTAAAAAAAAAAAATGTCGATTATAATTCGCAGATTACATAACTATAGTATTATACATAACCAACAATATACACTATCCAGTATATACCTATATAATGTATATGAATATGATACCTACAACCTACATTTATTTTGATATTGATATATACTAAGTATTACAGTTAAACATAGTTTAATAATAAATTGTTTAAATCTATTATATAACATGAATTGGTTTTTAAGATTTAACAGCAAAATAACAAGTCATCATAAAAAAAAGTAATGTTTATAGTAATATTTTTTTTTTTTTTTTGCATAATTTGAAGTCTTTGTAAAACAAAGTTTTTGACTATAAAATAATTATTTTTATCGTAAAAAGTTTCTTATTTTTTAAATATTTGTGTACTTTTTTAATTTCCTATTTCAAAAAAAGAGTATTTTATTGATATTTTTTATCTGTCATATTCACATTTTAAAATTTTTAATAATTTTAATAAAACGAGTAGTACCTATATTTAGTAACTAGTTAATACGTAAATATTATTGAGTGTTTTGTAAATTGTGTGGAATAGCACTGCAGGGGGTAACTAACTCACTCATTCACTCATACAAGCATTAAATACTTATAATATAACTGATTATAAAATTTACTCATTTATAATTTAATTTTTATACATCAATATTTTTAGAATAATATTTTGCTTTGCAAAGGAAATTCAAAATGTCTACTCTTATTAAAAAAAAAAAGTTATTGGCCTTAAAAACAATTAAAATACAAATACAAAAGAGAATATTTTTTTCTAAAATATTGTTTTCTAATGACTTCCAATTATGTAAAAAAAATATTTTCTTCAAAAACATCATTAATGATTTTCAAGATAATGAGTGCTAATTGTAAAAAAATAGCCCCGTAATACATAGCCTGTATATCTATACATATTATTATCATACATGATAATATTATGTATAGTATTCGTATACATTTCATCGGGTGTGTATCATATTCAATGCACTATTATATTATATATTATTGAATTATTCAGTGTTTTAATTCTGAACAATATCAAATTGCGGTGAAATAATCACCGTTATAGCATGACATAATAATCTTACGAGAATCTAATTTGCAAATATATATTTTAAAATAATATACCTATTATAGTACATTAGTGCATCCCAATTAATACGGATTTGAATAACAAATTACAATAACTATTCATATCATATATATTATTATTTGACGTTTGCTCAGATTTTGTTATGACTATATACACGAAAAATATTCACATAAAAAAAATGTAGGCAAAATCATAAAGTATAATAATCGTTTAGAAAATCGACCGGTAATTATTAGAAGAAAAAAACTATATTTTTTTATTAAAAAAATATTTTTTTCCGGTCTCTCTTTCCGTACCGTTGTACATTGTATGTGTGCGTGTGTCTCTCTCTCCCTCTCTCTCTCTCTCTATATATATATATATATGCTAATAATGTCTGTATGTTGTATACACACACTTAATATCACAGTCGTCCGACTGTACATCTATATAATAATATGTATGCGGACGTTCACATTAACAGTCAGCAAAATACGATTTTCGAGACGTTCGTTCATTGGACACACATCGATGTTGTCATTTCCTGTAGTGTTGCGCCCGACCATTGTACAATAAGCCCGTCGAACGGACAGTGCCGAGAAAATGAGTTCTTTATTTTTATTATAATAATAATGCATAACATGTAACGTTAAACCCGCCGTGCAGAACGCCCATAATGCAACTTTGACTGCTCGACAAACGATTCGTCAGCGAGTTTACAATGTCTGGGGTTTGTTTTTTTCGTTATTTTTTTTTCTCCTTTACGAAATCAATGATTAAAAAATAATAAAAAAATTGTTTTCCCTCAGACACATCGCACGTAAGTCCTCGGGCGATGAAAATAACTGCCGCTTTACATATTATAATAATATTATATACGTATGTTATTCTTTGAACTACTTGGCGAGACAATATTATTCACACACACAATCATAAACATAAAAAAATATAATATAATAACTCATCAAAGCCGAGTGGTATACATTATAATAATGATATTCGCACCGTATACCTATACGATTGAAATTAATAATTTCGTACGTCTATATTATATTTACACATAAAATTATAATTGCGCACCATATCGTTATTTTACGCAGGTATATACCTATATATATTTATGTTATTATAAATTACATTTAATGTCATTTTTCTATCGCTTCGTCCGATTACATACACGTGCGATGTTATTACGGATTCGAAACGAGGTAGTTAGGTATATTATAGGTAATATACACGTAAGTTCGTAAGTACTCTATAACTTTCATCATATAAACAAGCCCGCGAGGTTCGACTAATAAATATCCATTTCACATTTACAAAAATCATTAATAAATTACGGTTAATTAAAAGCTGATATCAAAGAACATAAATATTTTATCAATTTATAAAACGTATAATAATATAATTACCAACTATAGCTGCAAAATAATAATTGAAAAATAATATATGATTAATTAGAAATTGGATGCGTATTATACACGAAGTGACTATTTTATAGTTAAATTTTTAAACAATGTAATATTTTACATTTTTTAAATTAATATCAAAGTAAAACAAACACAATTTTTGTCTTTTGGTAATTAGACGAGAGGGCTTTGATAGTTACGATTAGGTACCTACTTGTGTTGTTTACGTGTATATTATTATACAACTGGTTTTCGAGCTGTATAAATTATCATACACTTTTTCAAAAAAAAAAAAAAAAAAATACAAAATTACTGTGCCCCTAATTACAATACACTTTTGAATCAAGTGCAAAAATATTTTGAGGTTTATATTTTTGGTAATTCAATAAAATAATATCCTTTTAGAGGGTAGACAGAGAAGTATAGTAATTTTTAATTTACGTTTTAAGTTTATTTTTTAATAACAAAAAAGACTTGATTAATATAATTGATAATATACTCATCTTATTTTAGGAATAACACTTGACTCATAAAGTTCAAATTATAATAAGTACTATATATATACTATATATATATTTTGTCTTTTTACAGGCCTTTTTTTAAAAGATAAATCAGAGATATAGACACTTAGATATTAAACTACAATCCTATGATTAAATTTTATCAAAACTAATATGTATAATTAAAACTAAAATAAATAAAAATAAAAAAATAAAATTTTTTTTACAAAATAATCGGCGTTATTCATGTATCATTAAATTATTTTTTAAATTAAGATTATTACATAATTATTATATAATTTAAACAAGACCCCATAAAGTTCACATTCCATTGTATGAAGTTGAAGCCGATAGGAATTGCTAATGAGGATGATTTATTGTGGTTCTAGAAAAAAATAAGTTTATAAGACGAACACAAGAAATTAAATAATTATTATTTAAATTACTTTTTAATCAGTAAAAAAAAAAAAAAAAAAAAAAAAAATCTATCTAATTTGACCTAAACTAACATTTACAACATTCTAATTTTACGTCATTAACAAGAAATGTTGCTCTGTTTTCATCTGTACCTCGATTATTTTTTTAATAAAACTGCGTTGCTCAATAATTTATCAATATTTGTTCAATATTAAAAATTTCAAAATATTTGTATTTTATTAAAATGTTCTGAATTTTGTAAGACACCAATGGGGTATAATAGTCAAAATAAGTTTATATGTTTATCGATGATAAATTACTGCAGTTACAATTGATATAAAGATTGTAAAGAAAATAAATAAGAAAGAAAATTAAAATTATATTTTTTATTCACCCGGACCGTAATAATATCCATCTGTTTGGTTGTATTGATGTATTTTTATTTTTACCAAACAGAAAAGTATAAACAGTCTAGAATGTCTATGAAACTACACATAGTATGTGTATTGGGTTTTATCAAATATTTGTTATGAATAAAAATATATAAATTATTATTCTTACTAAAATTTATCAATTTCTTTTTTATTGTTTATTAATGATATTACTTTAGTTTATATTTGTTGCTTCTTTTATTGTTTTTTCAACTTAACAGTTGTATATTGTATATACTGTGTTTAACTTTTAACTTCTTTTAAAAAATCAACAAAGTATAAAGTGTTGTATGTGTGAGTTATGCATTACTATTACCTACACTTCTCGGAATAATTCATAACAATAATCGGTTAATTGGTCAAACTTTATTAATATTTATCTTATATTTTATAAGGTACTGTGATTGACTACTAGACACTCAAATCAAGGATTCGACTTTAACTTTTTTAATTTACACAACAGCACAAGTCTTTCGACGTCTGGAGGTGGGATTTTCGGGTTTCGATTTACACTGGTTTATGGTCAACCGTTAGACATTCAAACTATTAAATATTTTAAAACTGTTTTTATACACTTAATTATAAATTTATTGCTGACTACTTAACACTCAAACACATTACGTTGTGGGACAATCACATTAGGTTCACATTAGGTCACATTATTCACATTAGGTCATCGATTTACACAGGTGAATGATCGACTGCTAAACATTCACAATAATTACCTACAAATTTATACCTAACACTTTTTATTCTATTTTAACAAAAATTATATTTGAATTCAATAAATACGTTTCCATATAATATCTTCTCCTTGTTGGTGAACTCGGTATTTCTCGTAATACAAAATTTGTATTTACGCGGTCAAGAGATCAATCGCAGTCAGGCTGCAAACGACACAATAAGAATATATGAATCACTCAGAAACCTTTCTACGCAAATATATTACCTACACTCCGAATAATTCACAGCAATAATCGGTCATTTTTTCTAACTTTTAAGTTGCACGTCATACGTAACATGTTTTCTACTTTGTAGGCCGCGGAAGTATTTATTATCTTTATTTAGCTAAATTTCTATTTTATAATCAAACATTTTTATTCTTATTGATTTTATTATTTCAATGATAATATATCATCAATGAATCGTCAATGTAGCCATTATGTTTAACTTCTGTAGATGATAATAAAAATAAATCAAAAAGCCATTGCAATTTTTGTCATATTTTTGAATCTTTATTTTAAAATGAATTTTTAAGTCCCAATTGTTGTATTTTGTTTCATTGAGCTTGGTATAAATGTAAACGACATTCCTCTAGTTAAGCTTAAGGCCATAGTTTTGAAACGTGAATAGGACATGTTCAAAGTCCATGTATATTTTATTTCACTTCAAATAATTTTTTATTAAAAGAAATGCGTTTAGGTATATAAACATCAATATAGCTTTACTCAAAAGTTAAAAATAAACTAGAAAGAAACACTCAAACACGTATTAATT
The DNA here is from genome assembly GCA_009835225.1 of Aphis craccivora. NCBI lineage: Eukaryota > Metazoa > Arthropoda > Insecta > Hemiptera > Aphididae > Aphis > Aphis craccivora. The sequence goes on from VUJU01000241.1 coordinate 41,034, forward strand.
GCAGTATTCAACTGTATGCAATTTATTATAAATAGCTGAAAAAATAATTTTGGACAACTTTTGTACTTATTATCCATAAAAAAAATTTACAGGAAAATACATCAGTTTGATTTAATATGATTGACAAATAAAAAAATTTCCCACAATCAAACCACTTTAAATTATTAAATAAGTTAAAAATATCATTCAATATTATTGTTTTACATAATATTAACAATAAATGTTACGACTTACCTATATACGTTTATTTTTCGAATACGAAACAAATCTACACAAAAAAATAGTATCAATATCATGTTTATAGCCTATGTCCTATACATAGTATGAATTATTTTCGGTCTTCTGAGCTTTAATTTTAAAGCTGTTTAGTATTTTATTGTTGGTTTTTTTTTTTTTTTGGCATGTACTTACCTATAAAAAGATAGTAAAATTAAAATTATTTAATTTTAAATATGACTTTCAATAATTGCTTCTAACAAATTTAAACTCTTTAAATACTATAGTAATTTTATGTTTTATTCACAATGAATAAATTCTGTTCATACTTGACATACACTATACAGTATACACGTTATGTGTTAAAATAAAATATACTCATTGCTACGTATTCTATCGCTTGACATAGGTATACCATACGATTAGCAGAGACCAAAATTTACAATTGTGCATTTATAGATAATTTAACAACGAATTTAATTTATTGGTTTATATACGAGATGAATAACATACATTTAACTTGTTTTTGTTGTATATACATTCATATCAACATTATAGTATAACATATAGCTTAAATACATATTTATTATAGTTTTTAGTTACATAGATATTACGTTAAATGCGATAAATTTGGCAGTGTATAGGTATATACATATTATAGTATATTACATACCTATTCAATATTTTTCATAATTAATAGAATTAAGCATTTAAATATTTTTTCTGATACTTATTTAAATACCAAACAATTTATAAATTAAATATTTTAGAAACGTTATGCAATCCTTTATTAAATAGGTAAATCGTTTTAAATAAACATTTCGTTATATAATTTATAATTTTATAATATTATAAACATGTTAAAACTTGATTTCAGATATAGTTTAAATCGAACACTAATATTTTCTAAATGTAAAAGCCAGTTTTTGTCAAGTAATATATACATATATATTAGTATAGAATATATTATCTTTTTTAAATTCGTATTGTATTCTACACATCCTAATAACATCACTTTTGATATTTATGTTAAAATACTCATAATAATATATTGTAAAAGACGATAATAGTTATCGCCGTTATAGGATTTTATCTTTGGAAACTTGAACAATTTTATTGTAAAACAATTAGTAACAAAAATCTTATCTGATAACGTAGTGATTCTGTTATGGGAAAGTTGCATGATTCATTTCGCGAAATACTGCAATCAAATTGTATCGAACTACTTTTTAAGTTTGAACTTAATATAACTCAACTTAATTTTTGTATAATCAAATACATAATATATCACAAGTACTCAAAATATTTTGAAACAAATTTAAAAAAAACCCCATAAAAAATATACTGCTTGAACATTAAATATTTTAACTACACGTAGGTACCTATACTTATACCTACTATACCTATTATAACTTAACCTATAAAAAATATACAATAAATTACTCAAAAATAAATATATATATATATATATATAATGGTGATTTAAAGTAAATCGAATTAAATCCACTCACAAAATCTTTACTCTCAAAGTCTCAAAATATATTTAACTTGGTTTTAGGTATTAACTTCATGTTTTAATGTTCCTCTCTGACTCTCTATGTCTATGGTATTCCAATTATACCAACTTCTCCAATAATAAAATATACCTATCTTTTATAATTATAAGTTTAATTTGTGTTCTAGACCTATTTATGTTTAACTTGAGATCAACACATTAAATGATTTAAATAACTCTCATTAAAATTATATTGCTTATACATAAAAACAACTGAAACCAAGCCGATTTGGACTTATGGACTATAGTTGAGGGGGTTAATATTTAAAAATTAAATAATTTATAATTATATACAATTGTATGATAGAAAAAATTGTTATTCTTTATTTGGGACAGATCAATTTTATTAGCTCAAATGTGGTTAATGATTATCATATTTTATTTATATCGGTATAAGTCATAATAGGATATATATATATATAGATATAGGCACCAGTATTAATATTATTTTAATTGGTGATCGTTTATTCGTTTAACAAAAATGTAAAGTTATTTCAAAAAGTTTTTTAAACGTAAAACAGTAGTAGATATATATATATATACATATATGTAAGTAACATGAATAATATTATTTTATAATCAGATGTTTATTATAGGAAGCCCTCGTAATCATTACATTGCATTTACAATGGAATTAATAAGCAAGGCTTCACTAAAAACTACATGTGTATTTAAATGTATATTAAAATATATATATAAAGGTACAATAAAAAAAAAAATAATAATAATAATAATAATAAACACTATAACCCACAGATAACAAAAGTGCACTATGTTTATTATTACTTATTTACAACTATCATGACCGTTATATACATAATATACATAATATTATATAGGCGTTTTATAAACTATTTATTTCAATAATTTGTAAATTTTTCCATAATAATATGACACAAGAATGTCTATTTACGATAAAAAAAAAATATGAAAAACTGCAAATTTTAGTAAAAACAATTACAGTAAAATATAATAGGTATACGCATTTGATTTATACTTATGAAGTGATTTATATATTTAGTGATATATTGCAATCATACCTATAATAGTAACAACACAGATGAGACTCGAGAATACTTATTATTCGGTTGGTAAAAAATAGCATTTTAATAATTATGATAGTAGTCTATAATTAATCGTTGTTGAAAACAACTTAATTTGATTTAAGACTAGAACCTTGGAACTATTGTAAGTACAATAATTATTAATGATAAGTATGTAATAATGCAGTTAAATGACTTATCTATTTTGTTTTATTAAATAATAAAAAAAATATTCTTGGAGTTAAATTATTGTCGATCGATCGTGTGTAGGTAGATTTATATATAGATACAGTAGTAGCGGATAATGCAGTGCATCAGGAGTTTTGTTATAGACAGGGCGCAGACGGCAGAGGATATATAAATGATATTAACAATGAATACCACAAGGCACAAAAGAGGCCTTATTTTAAAGCGTATTCGAGGACATTCTACGTAGTCATGCGATCTATATAAATTATGCGTACGTGAAAATCTAATTTTGTGCATTTAACATTTTGTTCGTGATTGTTTCGTGAGAATAGTGGGGGAAATTCTATTACCTAGGCTTAATACTAATTAGTATTTTGTTTTCAGTACACTATTCTAAAATGTAATTGTAGTTGATCACCAAATCACTAGAACATCACTATATATTATAATATAATATGCACTATTTTATAGTCAAATTATATTGTTATGAAATACTGTTACTATTCATTTTTATACTTCAACGAAAACAATTTTTAAGAGCATTAACATACCTAGCGCCAATTAAAATAATAAATTTATTATTCTTGTTATTTTATAAATTGGTTTTACGTATATAACAATATAATAAGACATATAATACCAACGTAGATTCATTTAAATGTATCTATTTTATCAAACTATAAATATTTTAACTAAATATACCTACCTATTTATGCAGTTATTCATCTTTCATGTACCTATTATATTATGACGATTATTACTCTTTCATATATATATATATATACATTTAATTATATGTAGATACTATCATATTCGTACGTGATATGTTATATTATTATATGTACTTATTGATTATTGTTATCTGTTAAATACTTAAATGTTAACCACATTAATACGTTTGTTTTCAGTTATCACATAGTCCGTTTAAAAGTGATTAAATTAAAAATATAGGTAAGTACAAGTAATAAATATACCTATCTGTACAATCAAAAAATCACTATGTGAGATGATTATCACTTATCAGTTGCAATATTTTTCACGAATTTTCTAAGAAAAATTATCCAAATTTTTGCTGAAAGTTCTATATTTTTAAATATTTTATTTCAATTAGTCACATGCCTAATCAATCATATATACATTTTACATAGCTTACATTAATTTTGTATAAACATAACAAGTAACACAAGCATATAATAATCATAATCAATATCTAATTAACATTAAAACATTTAAAATGTACCAAGTATGTACATTAGTGCAGTGTGTTTACTTTATCACACCCCCATCTTTATGCTGTAGATTGAGAAACGTATATAGGTATATACCTACCTATATATAATTATGATAATTTATATCATATATTTACTTGTCTTAAAAAATCGCACCTATACACTAAGGCGTAATATATAAGATAAAACTTTTTTTCTAAAAAACAAAATGTACAATTCGATGATATTCGACGAAATAAACATGATGCTTGTGCAAGTATACAAATATAACATCGTCAAATAACGAAATCTCATTTAAACTTATACACCACACATAAACGTATGTTATTATTATGAATTTATCGACTGTCGAATTCGACAAAACTGCAGGTTATACGATTTCTTATATGTCGTTTCTATAGGTCAGTGTATCATTGCGTCTACTGACTGCTTAATATTATATATATAGTGGGCGGCGTATATAATATAATATAATATGTAATATATAGGTACGAGTATCGTATATCGTTTCAGATAATTTCATCGTTCCAGTGAACATGCAGGCGAGAATTTTTATAAGTCATCGATACACGCCATTCCCTACACAATAACATCAATACGCGCAATATTATATAGATGTAAATCACGGTATAATATAATATTATTATGTACTGCATGTACCTATAACCTAACCTAAACTGGGGTGTAAAAACGGTCGATCTCCCGGAGGCTTCAAAGTCTATCATCCCCCCTCCTTGTCAATGACTTATAAGATTTAATAGATATACAGTATTGCTGCAGTTACACGTAGTTCGGATTAACCAGCTTGTGCTAAATAACTTTTCTCGCATGAAACTTACAAAATCTGAATACCGTTCTATACTTACTGACGACTATAATATAGAGGTGCAACTAAGTCTTTTTTCATCAACTAGAGACTATATATTCCCTATGATTAGAGCAAGGACTTTCATGCACTAGAAATATCATCAAATATGCAGTTAAATATGCAATCAAAAAAATACACTATATAATTTATAGCTCTAAAAATTATAAATTTTCTTTAAATATTTAATTTTAATAGTTTTATATTATCTCTCTATAAGTTTTAATTAAATTTGATATCACTTTATTGTAATCTATAATCTAAAGATTCGCAATTAAGATAAAATGAGTCTCTGTCGTCTTTATGAGATATTATATAAAAACAGTTAAATATACTAATTTGTGTCTTTGGTCATGAAAAATAATCACCAAAGTACATGATTTTCGAAAAACCTTCAAAACATTCACTATAAACTTAAAATATGCTCTTATAATCAAAAAATATGTCCTTTAAACCCAAAAATATCAAAATATGCAAAAATATGCACTACAAACTTTGAGATTTTGGTCACAAACATTGTGAAATGTATTGTGTACTTTCTCTGCATACGAAAAAGTTAACCAGAAAAAATATACGCGCGAATACACGGAATTCCTTATGCTCTACTCGTGATTATATAATTGACGAGCAACGATTTATGCGGTGATGACTTTATAATAATATATATACGTTTCTACTCCAACATGATATTATACTACGAATGTTAATTCGTTTTGAAAATTAATTTGACTCACTCTTTTTTATATAACTTTGCGTTTTAATCGTATCATTTATATTAGTAATTTTTTACGTGAGTTGATATACTCAAAGGAAAAATATATTCTCAGTAGAAAATAATTGGTATACACCTACTATATTATACCAATATACGGCTGTTCGAGGTCTTCTATTATACAATGTATCGTATATAATATCGCTCTATAGGTAGTCTACAGTCAATATATCAAGACAAATAATGAATTGTAGGTACATACACACCAATTAATGTGTACTATTGTGGCGTGTGTATATATCGGGTTATTTGTGAAATTCAAAATCGTGATGCAAAATGAACAAATAAACACTTTTTTTTATACATTTCATGAAAGTAGATTAAAAACTGTAGGTAAACTATAAAGGCGATACCTATTATAGTGTAGTATCAAATAAATATAATTTAACAAAAAAAACACACATGTATAATATATTATATATATACCTAGGCATATAAGATATAACTTCGATTCGAACGAAATAATTTTTTTTAAACAAATAAAGTCCACGCGTACCTATTATATATTATATTATGATTTAACCTGCAGTTACACACGTATAGTACGCCTACCTATATTATAGGTCATGTATAAAAATATAAATATAATATATACACACACACCTATGGAGTGCCTAAATACATGTGATAATATAGACTACTTATAAATAGACAACACGAGTTGATATGAACTTTGATTGGTCGACAATCACTCATTATTAATGAAACACTATATGTTATTTACTGCAGTCCAGAGCACACTATCAGCCATCAGACAAATAATAAAAATACAATGATGATTAAAAAAATATTTTATATAGGTAATAGGTTTTGATAATAAAGTTTTATTATCAATTGATTATGACATCAACTGATCAACTTACAGTATATAATTTATAATATAATATAATGTTAACATATTGGCGCGCAAAGTTGATTTCCATTCGAGACACGGGACTCGATAAGACTCATAGAAGAGTGGGATCGGTAAAACAACCGTGCCCCCGAAAAATAGGTAGGTACAATATTAATAATTTTTTATAGTTGACGTCACTACATCTGCACTGGCGGGGGGTCGTTCTCGCGGTGTTTTCCACTATCCTGCAGTCTCCTCATGATGCCGTATAATATATTATTCTACCTATTATATTATTCTATTGGCTGTAATTTGTAAATAATTATGATGACTTAACAAGGCGACTATAGTATAATATTAACGTGAGAATTGTTTTTGTTTTCCAGCTAATCGTACTCGCGGCGGTGGCGCCGCATCGCCAGCACCGCCACCATCGCCGCAGCCGCCAATATAATATATTCGACGTCGTCTTGACCTCCGTCTGCTGAACGGGTTGAGAGCGGGACGTGACTGGATCGACCTTGAGCCGGGAAAACGGAAAAGTGGGACAGATAGAAAAATAACCGGCACGACCGCCGCGCCGCCGATCTAATTATTATTATTATTATTATCATCATCATCATCATCATCATCGTCGTCGTCGTCGTCATCACAATCGTCATCGTCATCGTTGCGCCGTCACGGCGGCGGTGGCCGAGAGGTGTCTGTCGCGGCCCCGTACCCCGCCGCCGGAGGGCGGGAACGCTCTGCGCGCGGGCCAATGAGCGTGCGCCGTCCCACCCACCGACCGGCGGCACCCGGCGCGGCGCCGAGTCGGTGATCGCGAGCGCGCGACGAACCTGAGGCCTCCGTCGGCATTGCAGAAACTGCACCGGTCGCACCCTGACGCCGCGCGTCTCACACACCGAACAAGTCGCGTGTGTCGTACGACATTATCATTATACACATACGTTTTACTTACCGTCTTATAACACATAATATAAAATATTAAAATATTTCATACGAAGTCGCGTATTATAGTATATTGTATTACCACCGCGACCGTAGACTTTATATTATTTCGTTCGATCGCGGTCTTCGTCGTAGCGTCTGCGATGTGAACAATTATTACATATAATATCGTCGTCTTCGTCGTTGCTATAACTACCTATAACTGCACACGAATACATCGGTGCTCGCGATGCGGTATTTTCTTCGTGATTTTTAATATACGACGACAGAGTGATTTTTACGTCGACCGCGTCATAATATTATATTTTACCGTTTTCGATCTATTTGTGTTTTTCCCGCCGCACACGCGTCGAAATGGAAGCTGACGATCCACGTCTGGCCGACGAATACGTCAACGAGTTCGTGCTCGACCATCTGGACGTGTCGACGGTGAAGCGCGAGATCCAGTCGTCCGACTATCACCACCATCACCATCAACAGTCGCATCAAGAGCACGCGGGCGGACATCACCATCACCACAACAATCAGCACCATCAACAGCAGCAGCAACCGCAACACCCGCCCACCTGTAATGGTGGCCCACGGGGTACCGCCGGCGTCAACGCCCGTCTGCCGCCGATGCCCATCACGGGCGCCAATAACGGGTCCACGGCCACGGCCGCGGCGGCAGCCACCGCGACGCTGGTGCAGTCGCCGCCGCCGCCGCACTTTCTGCTCACGCCGCCCGGTTGCGAACAGGAATATCCGCACCACCACCCGCTCATCAGACAGCAGCACGCCGTCAACCAGGTGATCGACGGCGGTGTGAACGGCCCGCGCGCCGGTATGGTGGTGCAGAGCCACGCGATGCCCGCGGCCGCGGTGGCCGCCAGCGCCGTGCTGATAACCGGAGGCGAGGCCGCGGTCAAGGTGTCCAGAGCCGACGCCGCGACCGTCGGTTCCATGATGTATCCGAGCACGCCGGGCACGCCGCCCGACACGCCGCCGGTGAGCTCTTCGCCGCCGCCGTCCACGCCGGTCCAACCGCCGGTGTTTATGCAAGAGATGATATGGTTGACGCAGTCGCTGCGCCAGGGACAGGAACCACTGGACTTGCGACCAAACTACGCGGGTTCCGATGAAATGCAGCAGCAGCATCATCAGCACCAGCAGCAGCAGCAGCAGCAGCACCCGCACCACCATCACCATCACCACCACCACCACCAGCAGCAGCAGCAACACCAACAGCAACAACAAGATCAACGAGAGGACGAAGAACAGCAGCAACAGCAACAGCGGCAACCGAATTTGGCAGAGTGGAACATGGTGCAACACCAACACTCGACCGTGATACAGCCGAGCAACGGCAATAACAACAGTTCGGCGATCAACGGCGGCAACAAGCAGGTACCGTCGTTCGGTCGGCAGACCCTCCAGGCGCTGTTGTGCCCGCGCCCGTCCAACGGCGTCGTCTACGACCGCGGAGAAGACGACTACTGCGTCGGCGAGTTCGAACCGCAATTCTCGATGAGCCCGCGACCCAACCGGATGCTCCCGTTCCAGAACCATCACCGGCCGCTGAGCGTGTCCAGCGGCAGCGTCCTGTCGCCCGCCAGTTCCCGGGGCGGCGGCGGCGGAAGCAGCGCGTATACCCGCGGCGGTGGCTCGTCCGCGGACGACCTGATCAACGACGCGCTGCTGCTGCAGCTTCCGGTGCGCGACCTCAACAAGCGGCTGCAGGGCATCTCCAAGGAGGAAGTTGCGCGGCTCAAGCAGAAGCGGCGGACGCTCAAGAACCGCGGTTACGCGCAGAGCTGCCGGACCAAGCGGATGAACCAGCGCATCGAGCTGGAGAACGCCAACGAGATACTGGCCACCGAACTGCACAAGATAAAGTCGGAGCTGTCGCGGGTCTCACAGGAACGCGACATGTACAAGCAGCGGTTCTCCGCGCTGGCAGCGGCAAGGGAATCGATGAGCGCCGCGGCCGCAGCTGCCGCAGCCTCAGCCTCCGCGGCGGTCACGTCTTCGGCGTCGTCCACCTCGTCAGCGGCCGCTATTCAGCGCGTCGACAGTAGCTCCAATTCGCCGGAGCTCTACCTGTGACAGACGAGGAGGTCGTACGCGTCTGCGCTTTGGATATCCAAGTGAGTGATGGATTTTATCATATAATATACCTTTATACCACTGTTATAATATATGTGGGTGACGTAATAATGTATATGGGACACGGGTGTTTGGGTGTCCGATAAAACTCGCAGCGAGTACATCGTCCGTCGTCGTGTCGCGTTGGTTATGGCTGAAGATGACGATACCGATGGCACATAATTATATAACATGATATTATGTACCATCGTTATAATCACGACAGTCAATCGGATAAAAAAGCACACTATACAACAGCTGATGACGTATAGCCGTGACTATCCGCCGACTTGAACTATGTATAATAAGTAGTATTATCGGTTTTGTGATGAACTATAACAATGTGGGTTAAAAGTGTCTGGTGTATAGTATAATAAGTAATATTCTACGATAATATTACTATTGTTGCACGTTGCAGTGACATTACCGCGCATACCGAGGTAGCCGGTGATAAAGTATGTGATAATTTGAAGTGTATACTGATATTTGATCTGTACACGAAGCTATATTGCATACTGTAAGATATATATGGGTAGTATTTGGGATTCGATTTTACAGCCTAAATATATTTGGGCACGCTTATACATGAGATATTAACGATATAAAAATACCAAAAAAATATGTTGTAAATCTGCAGAAGAAATGAGAGAATACATTCTGAGAGGACCAACTAAATATAAATATTATGTAACTATGTAAATCCCGCTATGGCCACCTCTTAATATTTGATACGATTGACTTCAGTGGTTTATTTAAGGAGGGATTTGTGTGTCTATTTGACTTTTTCTTTAAATTTAAAAGACTAGTTAACTACATGAATTTATTGCTATTATTTTATATTATTGAATATTTTGTATTTTTCATTTATTGCACTGGAAGGAGATGCTTACGATAAATACAATTTTTTAGAGGAGGGGTTATAGGTAAAATTTAATAGCATTTCACCCCTTCCCTACAAACATGACCAAATTACGCCACTGGTTGCAGACCTTAGTGTCGTATGCAGCTTTCAAACGTTGCACAGTGCAATTTTAAATTATTTATAATACATTATAGGTAATATATATTATATATACTTACTAGGTACCAAATAACTATGTTACCTATATAATATTATTATGTTATAATGTTAACTTTTCAATAAGCAATTTTTCTTTATTCTCTCGACTGCGGGAAATCTACAGAGAATTTATTTAATAAATACATAATAGTGTTTTCGAAATGATTGAATTGATGTTTAGCTAAAAATAAATCGTTTAAACGAGATCCGAGAAATCCAGGAGAGTGGCGTATATTTAATTCCCGCCCCGGTCCTTTGACATCTATACATTAAGTTCCCGAGCGTGTTCTTCATTCCTAGAACGCATTACATTTTCATTGTTTTCTTTTATTTTTCGGAAAAACGAGTGTAAAAAACATGTACTCTGTATATATATAATATTATATACACTACATCACTATGGCCGAATTAAGCATAATACCATGTTTGGATTTGTCCTGTTTTCTACTCCGTTAAACGTAAATTATACATAATATAAGTAGTTTTAACAGTTGACATTTTTGGATGATTTTTCATTTGAACAATATTCTCTGTAACCCGCTGCAGTAGAGACCCATAATTACACACAAAACGTACGTATCGCAAACCAACAATCCCTGCGTGAGCATCCCTCATTAAGATGAAATTCTTAACAACAACAAAAATGGCTCATTCGGTGCACCAAATTTCAGAACAACGTGTTAGTGCGGAGTGCCGACATTTGTCTTATACATACAATATAATATATATGTGTCATTGTTATTACTACATTATGATATTCACCCTGGTTAGGTTACGCGCGCTTTGTGCGTATAATACACGCGTATATATACGGCGGCGGTCGTCCGGTCCCGGGAAATCGTTTAAATCGCCTCGACAAGTGGTGTGCGCAGTCCTCTCGTCCCCCCGTTGCGGTGTTGTCAGTTTCACTCCCGCCCGGCAGCACCGCGGCGGAGACGTCTGCAATAAACGGCTAATGCGTATATACACTCTTTGCCGAGCGGCAGGTCCGGCTCGATGACAAACGAGCCTGCCGAAGACGTCCGGTCATTATCTATATCTATATAACTATATAGGTACGCGGGCCAACCGGCAATTGATTCGATATCATTTTTTTTTTCGTCCGGTTTCCCCGAAAACGACGTGCGGACAATAAGAAAAAAAAATTATTAAAAAAAAAATCGTACACGCGCTCGTCCATACACGCGTACATCATTATAATATACGGCAGGTATATTGTAATGACGATATATTATAGACCTGTCCGTCAATAATATATAATAATTTATCGTGTGCGATCTCACGCGCGCGCAAAGGTAGACGCCGTTATCGGTCGACGGTCACACGCCACGCCGTATACAGCGTATATTATTGTACGTATAAATATAACACATATTATTGCGGTGTGCATTATATTATTATGCATCTTGTGCATCTCGTATTTAATATCACATTATCTCGTGTTATATGGAAACAGGCTGATTACGTCGCAATATGACGTCCACTTGCACGAGCCTACTCCTATCCCGTCGTCGTCCGCGTTCGTGTTTTTTTTTTTTTGTTGTTGTAATATACGCATGTGCATTTTGTATACGATAAGTATAATATGAGTAGGTACGGGAAAATAATATCTAAATCATATTATATGTTTTTTTTCTTACACATTATTATGCACATAACGATGATGGTATTTTGATAATAGGTATGTATAATCTCGAGACGCTAACATTATTGTTATAAACCTGTGTGTATATATGTATAATATACATATATATATTATTATTATTATTATTACATATTATTTTTGCATATTATGCACCTGAGTAACAATATAATATGATACGCGTGTACATATAGGCAATATATATGTATTACACGCGGCGTATTTTATGCGGTGTAGCATAATATACAGTGTGATTTCATCGCGATCATGCTCATCCCCTTTTTTTCTTCGGACATGTTGCAATAATTATATTTGCAATTCGATTTTTGGAATTTTTAAATATTACGTACGCACTTTAGAACCATCACCTTATTTTCAAAAACTCGAGATTTTTTGTCCTGCTTTTGAGTATCCTAAAGGTACGTAGATACCTGCAACTCCAATTTTTCAAATGAAAACTTCACTTTTTTCTGTAAACTATTCATTGGATAATTATTTTTCTGAAAATTTTAACGTATTAAAATCAAAATTCAAACATTGTGTAACCTATACTGTACAGGATAATATTACAAAGGTTCATGATGATGGGCTCGGAAGATATAGAGGCTATAGCAAATTTTAGTAATCAATATTGAATTAGTATTAATCTATCTAACTCTCCGAGTACATCCACAATTGATTTTTAAAAGGCAATATTGAATATAACATTAAATTGTATAATACTATATTTTGTAGGAATTTAGCGTTAAACTCGTTAAAGTTTTTTTATTTACAATTTTTGCTTACGAAATATAACCTTTTCTAAATTTGTATTGTTACTCGTCACATTATTGTCAGCACAGTTTAATAACTGCTGTAGTATTAGGCTATAGTATGGCTACAGTTGGGGCATTCAGATAATATGCTTTAACAACATAATTTAATATCGAAATAACACTCATTCAAAATATGATCGGACCACTATATATATGCGATGTTGACAATGTGTATGCTTCTTTATTACGGAATATGAAAAATGTAAGCACTCCATAAAAACATAATGAAATAAATAACCCTGCGAGTAAAAAACTGTGATAATCTAAAATGTTTAACTATGACTCAAAAACTATAATCTTGTAGAATTCCTATCGATTTTTAGTATAGATACCTAACTATAATTATCAACTTTTTATATTAATGAATTTTTTTCAAAATGTTATTGATTAAATGTATTAATTTAGCATTGAGTCTCTAGTTAAATATTTAGTGTCAATATACAGTTCATACTATTATGTTTATTTCTATAATATGAACCACATAATTATATCTGTCCTAATAATATCATATATTATATAATATACCTATATAATGTCTATGTTCTAAAGGGTTTATCCTGTATATTTAATAAAAAGTAAAATAATTTTAAAATGGGTTAATTTAGAGTAGTAAATGGCTTTATCGTATACCTACAAAAACTGTTCTGTTTATTGATTTTACATTAGTAAGGGTCACTATTTTCAAATCAAAGTTCAATATAGTCACTTAAACGATAAAAATAAAGGATAAAAATGTCTTGAAATAATTAATGTTATTCCATTAAACAATCACTCTGTATAAAACTAATACACGTCTTGTGCATACTCTAATATTATTTCATGTACATAATGATTACATAATATATATTGTGACAAGTCTGCAGGTCCTACCCCGTTATCGTCTTAGTTCTTACAATATGCATATAGGAAAATATCTAGATTGCGTTTTTTTTTTTTACATATTAGCAATATACTTAATGATAGTATTGTGATACTATAATCTCGAGACGCGAACATTGTAACAAACCTATACGCAATACGTATAACACGCGTAAATATATACGCACAGAGTTGAATGCGTAAATATAATATAATATATTATATACATTAAAATACGTCATAAACTGTAATGTTTTGGAAATAATGTCATCGTAACTGCGTGGGAGATTTTTTTTGTTTAAACAATAAAACTGTTTCTCGTTTACAAATTAATAACAAACCTTTCAATCAATTAAACTCCAGCGAAATATTATATATATAAAAAAAAAAATTAAACACGGTTATGTATGCCGGTCGATATAGAGTAGCTAGAATATAATATAATATTAGCTCTTCGAGAATATAGGTTGCACAACTCTTAAAAAGGAGTGATAAAAATTAGATATACTGCGTGTACTAAATACTAATACCCTGCATGGATGTAAAACCAATTAAAACATAGGTATTAATTATTAATTATTATATATTGCACCGTATAATATTGAAATTTTCCATTGAACACGTCGCACGTACTTAATACTTGTCTTAACAAAATACCTGCACGACGGTATAATATCGCTCACGTATATATATGACACATTTCAGGTAGGTACCTATAGGTCACCAAAGCTTTTTGTTTGTTTTGTAAAACAAAAATAATATATCATGCGTAGCCAAACCTGCAGTGAACCGACTGTATAATATTCGGCGTGTAGGTTTTAGATTTTTTTAGTCAAAACAAAATAATTCATAAAAAGTAGTTTAAAAAATGTTTATTGGATATATTGTAAAGTGTAGGTATATATTAATAATAACACTACGCCCCGCAGACACGAGCTGGTCTCGTTCGTTCGAAATATAACAATATACGATTACCGATTTGTTTATAGTTTTTGCAGAATACACGCGCTAAACTCTATCAAACTGCAACATCAAACATCGCAGTAGAATAATATCGCGTATTAAAATATTATCGACACAGACAATAATTTAATTATAAATAGTTTTTGAACAGACTAATTTAAACTATATAATATGATAAGCCATCCGACTAGACTCAATTATAGCCTATGTAGACTATGAGATATGAAAAATATCTATTTGCAATTATTATCGAATGCGCTATAATATTATTTCTAGGTAATGCTTATTTTGTATTTTATACGAGACACGAGTTACAATAAATATATTTGACTGTTCTAAAAGTTCCACGAAACATACCTATTATAAAAATAAAAATATACATTTAACCTCTTGGAATACTATTAAAAATAAAAGTTATACATTATTTTATGTATGCGCATCTGTATTATAGAACATTTTATTTCAATAAATTAATATTTATTTTTGTACGAATACATAACCGACAATACGACGGTCTTGGTAATAATTTGTTTTTCTTTTAATCTCAATAAGAACTCGGCAGTAAAGGCCATTAATTACAGTTATTTGATTTCTAGTTAAACGCTTTAATTCATTTAAAGTATTTATTAAACGTTATAAATATAATTATTTTTAAATTATAATATTTTGTCGAATAACTTGGTTGATTTAAAGAAGTTTAGAATTTTCTTTCTCTACTCAGGGTAGGGTACCTATAATAGCGTTGAGGTTTTCTGCTACCTATGTTTAAATTACGACTATCCTGTAGTTCATATCGTTTGCATTTTAAGTTAATAAATGGACAGCTGTGAACGTTAATGCCACCTACTTCACACACAAGGGATTCTTATTCTTTTGCCATGAGAAATCCGTGGGTTAAGTCTTGTGTACCCGATTCTTAATCTATTGACGATTGATAAGCTAATAAATTATTTGTTAAAATACTTATTATTGTTGTTTTTTTCCACATTAGATGATTAATTTAATATCGGTCATAAAACTATTATTTTATTTTCAAAACATCAAATACTAATAGTGCAGTATAGTACCTATAGAAAAGAAATTTAAATTGAGCGTATAATGACTAAAAAAAAATTCTAATAGAGTAATAATTTCAGTTTTAAATAAGTCATGAACAATATCTTGTTTAATCAGGTATAATAGGTATACATTTGGTCTGCGTAAAATGTTTTTCTCCTAGGATAGCATTTTGGTCTTTGAATAGATATATTATAACAATAGTAGGTACAATAGTATCATTAGTGTCCATAAATTTAATTGAATTTTGTCGTTTGTTGTTGTTCATAGCTAAATAATGATGTTCTATATTACCAGCTGAACTCCAAATGAAGTGATTAAAATAATTGGGGTAATGGAACAGCAAAACTTCTACAAATCATACATTTCAATACATTTCAAAAATACCGTTATAATCAGTTGAATTTTGAAAACTGGGTCTAATGACAACGTTAAAATTTTTCTCGATAATAAAATTATATGTATAGATATCATATTTCCTAAAAAAATATGATTATTATAGAAACCATTTTGTTCCAAAACCGCATACCCATGCCACGTATAGAAATAAATACACAGCTATTTCGTATAATGAATATATTTTTAAATTTTTCACAATAAGAATTCACAACCCTGATGCAGGTTTTTCTAAACCTAATAATAACGAATTTATTCAAATTTTAATTTTTTTAATTTTTCAGTAGGTATATTTAAGGACAGTGTTTTACATTTGAATCATCACAAGTTATCTTCACAAACCTAACAGTATCCTTAAAATAAAAGGTATACAATTAAATTTCTTAAAATTTCACTATGCAGGTTAGAATTTGAATAAATTTATTGTTAAAGAAATAAATGGGGGTTAGTATACTTGACGAATACTTATATATATATATATACAAACAGCAGTACGGTATATAACACTCGGTGCGTCTGTTAGACCATCGATTTCTATCTCGTTGCGGCGTTTAACACTGCAAATGACGGGGTGGTGCGACTTACCGTCCAAGTATGGCATGTATATGTACTCGGGTATGTATGTGTGTGCGAGAGAGAGTACAGAGGCTGTACGCGCGGGAAACAGTTATATCGTTCGATTGATGTGGGTGAAGTGTACGGCACGCACACTAAAGCCACTCTCTTCGGCAATGTAGTTTAGCGCGGTTAACTGACCGCCCGAGAATTGGCCATCGGTAACGACTCGCCATTCAGACCGAGCGCGTTCTTCAGGACTCGCGCACATGCAGGCGCTATTGTGCACTAATTGCGATTTTCGGGAGTTGGAATCGAAAGAAAACATTTTTTTTTTTTTTTTGAGTGTGAAAAGGAGATATTCAACAACAGATTTAATATTATATAACATTATTTTACACCGGTCACAAACATATTACGTACATTATACCTAACTGCAGTTAACATGAAATATCTATATCGGTACATTATAGCAGATACTGTATCCGAGTTAAGACGACATACCACGAAATTTATAAATTAACTATGATTTTCTAGTTATAGGTACTGCACGTGCAATGTATCTATAATAAATAATTATTAAAATCATTACTATTGAATCTAATAAAAAATTATAAATATTATTGTATATTTTTTATACACTTGGACTATTTTCAATTGCAGGGGATTGTATTGAATAGCTACTTATTCAATAGGTACAATTTCTGTACATAGTATTAAATTCGATTTAATATAAATAGGTTAATTAAAGTATATAGTATGTCAAGTTATAAATAACGGATTTAATACTTTTAACGTTATATACATATATTAAAATATTTATAGTATAAAATACAATATTTTAATGAGTAATTTTTTTTTCAGGTGTCTACCGACGTCCGCCAACAATAATTACGGTTCGCGAGCATCGCGAACTTGAAATTGTATACACAGATTAAATTCAATAACAAAAGGATAAGACTAATAAAGTAATTTTGTTTTGTTTTGTTTTTTCAGTAGTTATATATTTATATTTTAATAGTGCCTATGAGATTATTTTTTTTTTTTTTTTTATTTTGTTATTGTACAGTAATTATATTTCTGTTTTCCTTCTTAACGCCAAAGAATAACTTTTCCATATAAGTATGACATAAACGTATACAATAATATTATACATTATGAAATCGGCGTACGCTTAATAATAATAATTATAATAATATACCAACTCATGTACACACGTTATGTAAGTACACTATTTATGTTTAAAAAATCTATGTACATAGGAAACTTAATCGTACCTATCCAGAAAGACTTATTGACTTTTCTCGTACACGCCGAGGAGCGTACAATATTATAAATTGTTCTATTTTTACCATTAAAAAAATATAACAATTATTTATGGGTATAAAACCTATATAGGTGTTCGAATTTCACGAGAACAGTAAGATGTTTGTACATAACTAATATTTAATATTTTGAAAATTTTATAGTTACCCAGAAAACCGAAATTGTTTCATATATATATATAACTATATACTACCGGTGTTCGCGTTATACACGTAGACATAATATGTATCATTTTTTTCATTACGGCGTCAATTTAATAATTACCACGATTTAACAAAACAGCCATTCCACCGTTCCGCGGTCACATTAAACCACACCCACTCATCGCTAGCTCGTGTACGTATATTATTCCAAACGTTTCCGAACATCCGACACTAACAGCGTAATGTTTTTTTCTTTCTATCGTCCATAATTATTAGTATTAAATAGGTACTAGTGGTATACGAACTACGTCAAAAATATTTTTCACTCCAAACGCCATCGGAGTTGGCGCGTTTCCAAACATTATATTTCTTTTACGGTCTATTGACCGTTTCGAGTATATAGTCACTTTTCGACAATATTCTAATGCTACGTTATAGTAGGTATCTACCAACAACTACACTACTCTTAAACGCGCCGGTCGAGATTTTCCCGTATATATTACGCGTAAATTATCGGTATAAAATCGACGTATGTGCGGTATACGCTGCAACGCATATAAAATATAATAATAACGAAATTTTTTTCCACTCGTTCCCATTTAAAACGTATAATATTGTACGATTCACTAAATTATTTACAGTTTAAATTTTCATACCCAATTAGTTAAATGCATTTCCTCCACACGATGGGCATAAAATAATATGTTGTACATTATTATTTAGACGATTACCTATGTACTAAATGTCTAAATACCAAAACCCGAACACCCGTTTGTGTACAGATGTTTTTTCCATGTATATAATTTGTTTTTTATTATTATGATTATTATCAATACGCCTTTATTAAAGTAATATTTAAAAGATTAAAACGAAATAATTGTAAGACGCGACTTAAACTGGGCGCAGAAACGTACAGGTTTCGCATACATATATATATATAATATATGTGTGTATTGGCCAACGCCACAGTAATGTACACGCACAAACATCTGTTTAGTAAATAGTGCTAAAATGTTTATTTTATTATTATCATTATTATTATTATTATTATTACTATTATTTATATATATAATATATAAATAGAAGACAGTTTAGAAACGTTGAAAATTATGATTTAAAAATACATTTTACCGTCCCGTTTAAAATTAATACATTATTATGTATATTGATCTAAAAAAAAGCAGTTTAAATCTATTATTGATATCATTTATAATATTTATTCGATCCGAATCGTACAATCTACGTATCGCACACTTTAACCACTAAACCATCCTTATGTTAATTTAACTTCTACCGAATTATCCGGGAGTAAACCGATAGTGTAATTTTATAACAATATATGATATTCAACTCTACACTCTAAGGCTTAATTTTGACTGTTTATGAAGTTATAATTATTTACGTCATAGTTATTTTCAATGTTTCAATGGCTCGGATAGTTTGCGTGAATGATATTTGTCAGACATTTGGCTCATGCAATTATCTGTATACAGAAAATATGTTAGTTGATACGTAATAAAAAAAATTGCAATCGAGGAAGCAGCATAAATGATTTTTGCATTAGGCAACGATTGAATAAAACTGCATTTCATTGCTTAGACTTCGTGTTTGATTAAGTTGAGAGGCTTACCCGTGTTGCTGACTATATAACTGTCAGCTAACAGTTTTTGGCTCAGTAAAATATATGCTATAATATGTCACGTTTATATATACCCATCGTCATTCATCAGTTAAAACTTTCTAATTCGTCTTCTATTTCTATGTTTCGACAACGGGCTTTGAATTCCGAAAAATGTTTGTATAATTTCTCTCAGCCTTTTTTTTTTTATTTAGAATTAGGTAATAATTAATGTTTTTTTTTTTTTTTATTATTATTATTATTATTATTATAAATGAGATTTGTTTATTTCGTTTTATTTTATTTTATTATTATTAATATTTTTTTTCGTTTATACGTAATTGTTGTATAGTTGTTAAATATTGTTTTACACGATTGTACTGCCTACATATACTTTTGTAGGTTTGTCGTTTGCAATTGATGGTAATAATTATTATTATTGATATGTGAATTATGCTGATAAGTTGATGTTAATAAAGTATGAAAAAATGGGCTACACGACGTTAACGGGTATTGTGTATATAAAACGATTCCCTATAAGTATATATAAATGCTGCATATAATATTGTATTTGCTGCAATCTATATTATAACTGTGTACCTACCTGATATTGTTATGAGTAGCGTGTTTTCTCTCCTGCGTCACATATAGGTACTGTGCACATAAGACGTATACACTATATATACAGCCTATCCTGCAGCAGAATAACCGCAGACTCTGCAGGAAAACGTATAATAATATGAGAATCATAACATATAATAATAATATATATTCACGTCGTCGAAAAGTCGGAGTGTCACACAATGTGATATTAATATTATATTATTATATGTATAAATACTGTGTTTGGTTTTCGAAAATCGGACGTGCTTATTTGCTAATCGTTATCGCTTATTTAGTCCAGTACACACGATACACCTAACCCACGAGTACGTATTAAAACGCCAATTATATACACTTACTAATAAGTAGTAGTACGTCCAAACACATTATATATGTGTATATACTTGTATTTGTACTATTTGGTTGTCGATATCGTACTATGCGGATCGTATATCGACAAACCAAAATGATATTATTATACGAGTGGTGAGAACAAAAATCACACACACACAAAAAAAAAAATTAAAAATCCCGTTCGACGATATTTACAATAATAAATTATAAATACGTAATACAATAATAATATAATATGTTTGTGAATATATGTACACCGTACGATAACATGGCTCACATTCATAACTGTATCAATTTCTGTTTGCATATACATAATATTTATAACGTCATTTTAAAATATGACACGCCAAAAATTAACTAAAACGTTCGAAATACAACATTTCTGTTTATTGTTAGAATTTAACGATTTAATAAAATATTTATAAAGTAGTTAAAAAAGTTTGGTTGATTTTTTTTTTATCGATTTTCTTATTTTTATAATTTCTTTATTTGTACTTATCTTTTACAAACCTACAATCAAAAGACGAAAACCCAATATGTTTGTAATAAGTGAAACATTTAAGTACCTACTTATTAAGTATTTTTATGACGTCATCACATCGTATAAATATAGAATTATTACATTCAAGACACGACAATAACACTCAATGCAAAGGATATAAAAATGCATACCATAGGAAGAGCTAGGGGGTAGGATAAACGATCGCATCTCTAAACAAAAAAAAAAGTTCTTTACATAATATGACGCATTTTTAGATTCTAAGAGTCATTGTACAAGTAATAATTGAGGTAATCTAAAAATTTTTGGTTTTCTAATAATTTTATTTTGTGACTTATCCAGCTAAATACAATACGTAGAAAAGTACAGTAACGTATTAAAATAGGGGAGGAGTAATTATATTTCCAAAAATATTTGCACTTCCTAAGCACGAAGGCTGACTCCGGCAATGATATGCACAGACGCACAGTCTGATATTAAAAATATAGTTATTTTTATAGTAATTATTATATTGAATTGTATGTAATTTATAATAGTATCTATTATTCTATCTGGAGTACTTCAAAATATGTGAAAAATATGGTATTTTTCAAATTTAATTCCTATATATTAATTGAAGTCATTCAGTTTAGTCTATATTGTCATAATAATTTAACCCTTGCGCACTGGATGGTCTGTCGATCTCAATGACAATATTAATATTGTTTTTTTCTTTGCGATAGTTATTATATTTATATACTACACGTGGGCAGTAAAATTTCAACCACAGACTCCAATCTATACGGCACAGTATATAGAATGACACACATACATGCATATATTATAGGTCACTATAGATATACGCGCGATTTATGTGGTAGCCTTTACCGGCGTTCCTATATATTCATATAAGCTGTCGTAATAATATATATTAGGTACTTACGATACGTGTAATGTGTGTTTGTGTGTGTGTGTTAGGCTCACTGGACTTACTATCAACCTTGGACCCGATCGTATAGCATATATACCTATATAAACAATAAATACATATATATATATATACAATATAATCATATAATATATAATATCGCTACACCGTGTCGTTATCGATAATTGACGCTAGTTGTTTACTCTCCACAACACGACTTATTATTTTATGTGTACGTATACTCATACAATATATAATATATATCGCGTATTTTTATTTTTAAAGAAGTAATTATATGTAATTAAAAATATTTTTTTTTTTTTTTATTTATGAATATTATTTAGTTTGTCACCGAAACCATTTCGTGAACATGGCTTTAAAAAAATTATGTGTGTACTGTGTATGTGTGTGTGTGTGTGTGTGTGTACTGTGTAATGTAGGTATATGTAGGTACAAGTAAAGTATGACTTCACACAATTCGGTATTGTTGCACATATTTTGCACGTGCACATTTTATGATCAAACGTTTAAAAAATTAAAAATGTATAACCGGTATTATTTAACAGTACTGTTGAACATTTTACACAAAACTATTGGGTTAATGTGTTTTTATATTTAGACTATCACACACTATCGATTATTAAATTAAGACATGAATAAACAATATTAAATTACAAAAAATATCACTTAATGATAATTTAGCTCTGTATATTATTTTCAATAATTTCCATATTAATTTTCAACACTATAAATAAAAATATTTTTCTTCTTTCGTTCAAAGTTATATTAAAGTAGTTTAAATAAGATAAATTATGTTAACATTTAAATATAAATTACCACGGATTAATATTATTATTATTTGTATTAATATTAATTCGTGTAAATTACTGAAGTTTAAATCCTTATAGAAAATAATATATCATACACGTACAACGGCGCATATATGTGGTAAATAACTATCCAAATAGTTATATATACTTATACATTTTGATAAGAAACTTGACGATATAGATTTTTTAAGATCCATCATATCCGATTCAGCGTCTTACGAATAAGCACTCATAGATAAGTTAATATTATGTTTTAAGAATACAGTTCTTGACTTCTATTAAAATGTATTATGCGTCAAATGTGACGGACAATGAAAGTCATTCTATCCATTAAGCCTGCTTTGTTCTGCCCTCGTAAACTATCGAAGTGGTTTTGGTTTTAATAGGCTGATTTAATATATATTTTCCATGCAATTTTTTTAACTCAGACAGACTGGTCATCTTAACTGTGTTTATGAGTATAATATTATATTATCGTGGATATTTTTATATTTAAAGTATAATACATTTTCAGAAAGTCATATTTTCTAATTTTAGACTTCATCGTGTAATATGACTTTAACATTCAGCACCTGCATTCTTATTGGTGCAGCTATATTATATATTTACTACTATAACCGTATAGAGAAGAGAGGTGGTAGTGCAGGGGGGGCTATATCTAAAGCACCAGGATCAGATTTCTGTTGAAAGATTTATTTCAAGTCAACAGTCAGTAAAACGTTCACGAGTCACTTCCATAAAATATGTCCACAAAAAAAGAAATAAAAATAAAAACTTAAAAGACCGAAACGGTCTCTTACACGAGGAGCCACATAATTGCAATTAAACTGTATAGTGTTGTAACTTTAAAGTCCGGATTTAAATGAAAGTGCATTATTTTTCTGGGCATGTCAGTATACATGCATTCCGAGTACATAATTCGTTTGGTGTACTTTACAGATTCTTCAAAGGTGACATTAAGGTTATTTGAACTCATTTTTAGCATACTGTTTATTTATTGTGCATGCATTCAAATTCAGTATTTTATTATTGCATCATTCATAGTTTCACTAAGATGAATAAGTGTTGAGATTGCCGAAAGTTAAACCATCGTTTTCTTCTCGCTCGCTAGTGGCTTACATGTATAAAAAAAATTGGGAATTTTTTTAAGGACAATATTGCGTTAAAACGAAATTTTTGGTTACTTAAAAAAAAAAAAAGTACGATAGTCTTTAGGGTATTTAAATCGGGGCACTATAATTTTGACATAAATTCACGTCCAATACAGTTTTTCGACAACCCGCGATCCTGCAATGTCAATGGATACGCACTACAAAAACATTATTACGATAACGACTGAACGCCGTTCGTCGTAATAATAAACTATTGTCTATTACCAGCGGTACATATTATACCGCCTCGGGGACAATCTGTGCGTGAATATCTTTACGTTATATACAGTGTCTGTCTGTCAAGTGCGTTGCGGCTCGGCCCCGCGACGTCGTACACCCTTCCCGCCGCCGCCACGGAAC
Source organism: Aphis craccivora (assembly GCA_009835225.1). NCBI lineage: Eukaryota > Metazoa > Arthropoda > Insecta > Hemiptera > Aphididae > Aphis > Aphis craccivora. Next base: position 65,949 of record VUJU01000241.1, read on the forward strand.
CCTCCCGCTACGCGATCACCCCCTAACCCGACACTACTACCCTTCATATAATATATACGCTACGTACACGACGACCACCGCCGCCGCCGCCACCCCCGCCTCTGCGAAGAGGGTATATAAATCGTATAATATAGTGTCTATATATATACGACGAAACGCGTCGTGACGTCACAACGAGCTGAAATTTTTCCGATTTTACATCACTGATACATCACGTTTGCGCCGAAGGGTCCTCCACGGTCGGTCGCGTTCTCCTATACAGTACCTCCACCTCGGCTATATACAGACGCACGCCAGTCCGTGACATTTTATTAGTTTGCCGCCGTATTGTTATATAATAATAAGAATAATAATAGTGTGTCATACGTCGAGATCGTCGTACACATCACCGTAGAAGACGACGGCGATGTATAAATAATATAATAATGTAATACATAGGTCTGTGACCACAGCTTTTTCCGGAGCTTTTCCGGACTAAGACGTATTATGCACCACTTCATTGCCGGTTACGACCTCGTCAAGTCCGCGTGGGGTTCGAACACGGCGGTCCAGCGTGCAGAATGTCCGCGAAAGGGTTATCCAGGTACTTTTGGAACACCGCTATAACCGCGGTCGGTAGTTTTTTCGAATGGAGAAATAACTCACAATAATTACCCTAGAAGCGATTTTGATGTTCTTGTTACAGTTGTTCGAGTTTTGTTCTATTTCGCATTTCTTTATTATTAACAACTTGCAATAATTATGCGGGTATACTTGATTTGGAAGATAATTTGGAGTACTTGATGATTTGAAAATTTTCAGTACCTAATTAATATCAAGTACATTACTATAATTTGTAAAAATTATAAAAATTTACCAAGTATAATAAATAGGTAGGTACCATAGATTCAATATTGAGTACATAATAATATAATATGTAATATAATATCATATTTTGTATTTTCTAAATATATTTCAAATTAATATTATTTTCATTAACACATCCATTTTAATAACTAAGTAACTACTAGTTTGAGTTAAATGTAGAAATGTTTATTCATCAACATAAATAACATAATATTGGTTCTCATTTGGGAAAAAAAATACTCAGAAACACTTTTTAAATAATATAAAAATCCAAAACGTCAAAAATATTGTTATTTAAAAATTCCGAAAACCAGAACTCGATTTATTATTAGAGGAAAATAATAAGGTTTAGCATAATTGGTAAATCATCCAAAGGATTTTCTGAAGAATGCAAATGAGTGGGCAGAAATAAAAATAATATTTTTCGACGAAAATACGTTTCACATATTTTATCGTTACTTATTTCAGTGAAATACAAACCTCTATATATCTTATACCTGTTACCCAGTTGGTGCTACCCACCCAAGTTAAATACACCTATGTCATATATATATTTATAAATCGAACACAGATCGAATTTTTACTTCGTTGTGAGTGCAATTATAATATATAAACGCGAATGCATAAAAATAGGTTTCTTATATCATTTAATACTATTTCGACATTGGAATATTACTCCATTTAATGCATATACATTTAAGCCATTATCATTTATCACAATTTGGAAGATTTTTTTTTTATTACCATTCATTCGTTTAAAAAGAGATTATTGCAGTTCATTGTGCCATTGTGGTACCTATTGGTTGTTATTATAGAAACTTAGTTTATATACGTTGGCTGCAATATGAATATGATAATGTATATATTATTGTGTTCCCACTCGTTCTCGGAAATATAATATAAAATGCTTATCAAATAGTGATTCAGACGATTCAGTGATCTTTTACTTCGGTAGAAAAGTAGGTATTATTAAAGTAATACAGTTAATGTGATTGTAGATAAACGGATATTTCAAGATAAGAACTTCAAAGAAACTTTTTATATTATTTAAGGTATAATATGATCAAAACAAATTTTTAAATTCATCCAATGATAACGTGTTTTAAACACATATTATATCTGTTCATAATTTACACTAGTACCTATTATCTATTTGTTTTTTATATCTACTATATATGCATATTATATATGTTAGGTACTTAAATGTTATTAGTACTATAATATTTTGAAATAATTAATCTAAATAATTTCTGTCATAAATTAAATTGTCATTATTACAGCTATCGCTTCTTAATATAATATTGTATTAAAAAGTTATTGGGATTTTTTTTTTTTTTTTTTAATCGTATGATATATTTGTTATACTATCTTCGATTGTATACAGTACATATTATGGAAAAAAAAAATAAAGGTTTTTTAAGTGATATCCATGTTGTTGTGGAGCAATCTAATATATAAAATTCCAAGTTAAAACATACAACGGGCAATCGACAATCACTATATATCTTTTATAGTAAATATTCTATATTATTATTTATGTTTAAAATCTATAAACTATCTTTTGATACCGATAACTCAGTAAACAAAATGGTTTGCTTATCAACCATATCAGTTGATTTATTCTAAATCATTTCTAACATATTTAATGTCAGTGTAAAGCCAAAATTAAACATTAATTAAATTGTTAAAAATTTTAATACACATTATTCTTAATATATATTTCAGCATGATAAGCCTTTCTTACCATCAAGTTGGGAAATAATAAAAATCGTATTTGTATATTATACAAATATATTATGCTAATTTCTGGCATAAATTATTAATTGTCAACGCAAGTTTTTCTTAAAGAAGGTGAGCAAACTAATACTTCATTATTACTATTTAAGAATAATATGTAAGAGCTTTTTTTTTCTGTTCAAAATTATCAAATTAAAAATTGTAATATAATATAATACCTATTTTTAGCTATGGCTTAAGTTAAAATATTCGCCTATTTTTTAAATTTAAAATAACCCGTATGCAGTGGCCACAGTGGTTATTGAGATAAATTGACACATTATAATCTTTATTTGTATAAATAATAAAATAAATATAACATTTAAAAAAAGGTGAAACTAAGTTTTGAGAGGGTTTTCTAATTTGGTGAGTAGGTTAGTGGCATAGTTGAAGTTGATGATGGTGGGGATATAGTCGGGGTCTTGATTGAGCGATTCGGCAAGTGATTCCAAAAGTTTAGAATTTTCTTTTTCCCGGTTATATCTTATTTAAGTTTGATATTCGGTGGAAATATGTTTTATATTGATGTGAATCACACGTGGGAAGAGTATATTGGGGCGTTCTATTTTACCATTAGGAAGCTGTGTGATATTTTTTTGTGTAGCCAATTCTGAGTCTTTTGATAATTACCTACTTCAAACTTTCTTGGTAACTTGAAGAAAAATGACTAATATAATTATTGTTTTGTTTGATTTCATGAAGTTTAATGAAACAACCATTTATGGTGCTATTTAATTGTATAAAATTATTTTTTATTGAACCTAGTACCTATTTGACTATATGTCTCTGAGCATAACGATTTAATATAAAGATTTAACTGCATTTTTGACCTGTCAAATTCAATATAATGTGGCCGGGATTCCGGAACGTTTTAATTTTGAAGATATGTAAGCTTTACTAATATCTGAAGAATTTTAGACCTTTTTATGATTATTGATTGTACAAAAAGTCAGTACAAACCATAGAATCTTAAAGGTTATGTTTTTTTCCTATCAACTGCGCAATGAATACTGAAAATGATCTTAGAAGCTTTAACTTAATAGTTTCTAAATTTTGGGTCTAGGTAAATTGAGTCCGAGATAAGTTTGGTACATTTTGAAAGCGGTAAATTGAGTCCCGGGAAAAAATGGTAGTAAGTAAATATTATTTATATAAGGATATAATATTTAGATTTATATAGATTAAAAATATTACAAATACAAATTAACTAAAAAATTTAAAGAATAAACGTCATTATTATTATACATTACATTATATTATATTATTATAATTAAAAAAAAGCAGGCAAGTGGATGTCGCTCTGCTGTACAGTACGTTACAAGTGGCTCATTGTAAAATTATTATTGTTAAAAATTATCATTATTATTATATATTACACTCCATTTATTTACAAATTAATTAAAAAAAAGTTTTGTAAGGAAGAAAACCTAAGGGAGCAAATGACAAAATATACCGGCAATGTTATATTAATAATATAATGTAATGTATAATAATAATGACATTTATTTTTTAATTTTTTGGTTAATTTGTATTTGTAATATTTTTAATCTATATAAATCTAAATATTATATCCTTATATAAATAATATTTACTTACTACCATTTTTTTTTCCAGGACTCAATTTACCGCTTTCAAAATGTACCAAACTTATCTCCGACTCAATTTACCTAGACCCCTAATTTTATCTATTTTAGTTCTTAAAATTAAAGAAATTGTGTTCTACTAAAAGTTTGAGTAGAGTACCTAAAATTAGAGAAGAAGAATAAAATTAAGCTTCAACCTACCTATGCAATTATAAATGAATACAAATGTTAAAAAATGCGTTAATACTTTAATATAGTAATCAAAACAAATGGTGCGTGACAAACCTAATACACTATAAACGTATACTATTTATTTTGTTTTGTTCAATTTATAATTTATTGTAAATTACATAATATAGAATTTTCATTTCCTAACCTTAATTAATATATTCAACTATATTACTTATGTTGAACTTAGACATGAAATTAAACTATTAGTACACAGTATAGGTATATAACTTAAATATAAGTAATATTATTAGTTGGAAATGTTCCAACTCAACGAAGTCTAACATCGTTATTATTATTGAAATTTGTAGCGTGAGGAATGAAATAAATTATGTAATTTCGTGTATTAAAACACATCGATCGGGTAATGTGCATAAGTATGGTGCATACACCCAAGGTTTACATTCACCCAACTTGGTTTTCGAAGTAGAATAAACAGACTAAACAAATGAATCAATACGGCGAACTCGTAGTATTATATGTACACACACGCATACATAATATTATTATTATTTCGTATATGTATAATATCAATTGTCGTGGAGTATATAGTGATTTTAACGTGCAACGCTATATTAGAAATAAATTATGACTCATATAATAGTTCAAAAAAAAAAAAAAAAAATTAATAAATAAAAAAATCGAGTGACCACCATTAACTTTTTGTAACGCGCAATACGAATTTATTAATTCGTCACATGCATATTATGTATAAATGTATATTATATACATTATTATTGTGTATGCGAGTTGTGCCTCAACATAAAATATTACAATTATATTACAATATCACAGATTTTATCGTTTTTAGTCGTCTTGTAAACGCACCAGTTGTACACAAACATTTCCACTAAATCATATGAAATGGTCAGTGTTTTGACTATGATCCGTGAATATTTTAGGGATTTATATAAACTCAAACACGACGACGGCAAACAGTTCTTCTGTTTCGTGTTTGATTCGACTCCAGAAAAAAAAAACCCCGAGATGGTCCAGAAATCATTTCACCGTTCTGAACAAAAATAATAATATAAAAAACCCTAATACGTATTTGTTTTTTTTTTTTCGTTTTATACGTATACATGTTTTTTATCGGCCACACAAATTCAATTGTATAGTACGTGCGGTTAAAACATCGGCTGACCACTTTATTGACAGTGTTTTGTCTAAAAGGACATTGTAAGGGATTAGTTATGGCCGACACACGCATATATTATAGTTCAATAGTATCTATTATTATTATTCGTTCCCGTTTGGGTATACAAACGCGCGACATTATATGCCGGTCATAAGTCTCGCATCATTACACGCGTACCCATAATTCACCCAATCTTTCAAACAAAAATATTCCACAGCGTTTTCTTTTCAGTTTATTTTGTTTTAATAATAGTCTCCGTGAGTATATAAGAACTCTAAACAAGTTTGGAACTCGCGTTGCAATTTATTGGCGCTCATAAAATATTGCAAACATTATATTATATACTATAGGTACTATATTATAAGTACTACTTTATTACTATATATATATATAATATACATTTAAATCTGCTTATAATAATCTGAGTCACTTAAATATACTCGAAATGTATTTTTTTTTTATATATATAAATTTTAGGTGATTAAAAATAAATTGTATTTTAATATAAGACGATAAACATATTCATCTCTAAAGGTCAATGTATATGTCTGAAATATATACATTTTTATACATTATTATAGCTATATAAGCCTACCTAATTACTATTTTTTTATTTTCTCGAGTCCGGTGTCAACCGTAAAATGGTAGTGTGAATAGGTTTGTGATATAAATACTAATAGCAACTTAAAACTAGTTGAAATATTTTAACATTTCATTGTACATAAAAAATAATTATACTCGCAAGGTGAAAAATTAAAAATATTTGCAATTAATGATTTTAAATTAATGAGATTGAAGATTGAACTATAATCGTTAAAGAAAAAAAAACAGTTAATTTTATTAATTATCAGTTTTTTTTTTTTAAACTGAACTTAAAATGAATATTAATAAAAATTGATTCGATTTTTTTTAATTGATAGTTTTATAAGAAAAATATGTAATTATAATAAATTACTATTCTTTAAGAAAAAAAAAATGAAATGCTTATAAAGTGATTTTAATTTCAAATATACATAATATGTGTCATACTGACATGCTCTTCACACGACTATACCAACCGAGTACCGACCAACATTATATAATATAAAACATTAAATTATTTTGTACCTATACCAATATAGTAGATGATATGCTTATAGCAAACTACCATAAGTAAGATGGAATTAAATCTTTAAATTGTATTATACCGAACTTGGTAGTATTTAGCTATTTTTAATTGATATGCACGTAGAATTATTATTCATCTATATTCTATAGTATATACATTTTAAACTTAGTAGTTCAATTTTTATTTATTGACTTACTGTATGTAATGTTATGTAAAGGCATGGTTTTATATAATACGATTTGGTGAAAACGTTGGATTTAATTATTAAATAAAAAAATAGGAGTACCAATAAATATTTATAGTTTCGTTTAGATTCCATGATTTCTCAATGTGTATGATACTCGTATTTAAATTTAGTAATTAATTCTTGCTTATCAACATGATGTTTTTAAATATTTTTATACATGAATATCTTAATATAGGTAGGTTAGCTTAACCTAGGTTAGTTTGTGTTGTATATATAACAAATATTTTACTATAATCGTTTATAGTTAAGAAAACCCTAGTCCATAGGTTAAACGTGTACACTGATAAAACGATATAGGTACCTAGTTTTACTTATTTTTTTTTTTTTAGATTATTTATTAACATATTTTATTGCTAATCTATTTAGTATTTGTTCAATATTAGAAATCCACTCAAAAACAATGCAATAATTTTTTTACTTAAAATTTAAAATGAAATTGGAACTTCTTAATTAAAATTAAATCCTAAAATTTTATTAGTTTTATGTACAAAAATCTTCAGTTGTAATTCATAGATATGTACATATTTAATATGTATATCACAATAATAAATAAATTTAAGCTTTTTAGACATAGAAATATGTTTGTGTTATATATTTTTACGTTAAAATTAGTATTTACAGTGTTAAGTATCTCAGAATTATAACTGATCAATTATCAATTTTATAACTACTTAATTACACATAAAAATAATCTATTTCTGTCAAAGTTCTATATCAACGATGTTATTATATACGATAATTATTATAAATGGTTATAAATTTTAATTAATTTAATTATATATATTATGTTACAGGTTATGGATTATTTATGTAATATATGGTTATATGAACATATGAATATATGATAAGAATAAATGATATCAACAGTTAATTTATTTTTGGACATTCGCAACTATAAATTAAGTAAGTCATAAATGTATACTACATACATTATGGTAGATAAACACATCTAATTCGAACCATAAGTATTGTTTTGTAATATTTTATTATGCAATTTTAAGATTTTAAACATCAAATCACTCTTGTTATAAATATTGTAGACATATTTAGCATAAATATTTGTATATATTGTATAATATGTTTTTTATGTTATTGTATAACTCAAACATTTTTAAAATAGTAAAGTTTATTGTTATTATCAATGGAAAACTAAATAGTAAATAGTAAATATTACATTTATATATTTTATCTATTTATTTTGAACTTTGTAGCTATAATTAAAGTTGTCACTTAATTTTACTGTGCATTTTTTATCAAATTTTCATCGGAGAGAATGATATACAAAATAAATAGTAATTTATACGAAAAACGTTTTAACTATTATAATTTATAAATTTATAGCATACCTATAGAAATGAAATGTATTAGGTATATTAAATATAGACCCCCAGGTTGATAAACTCTGGTCTAGATAACTTAATTGCAAGTGGGTTATGACTAGGGGTGCAATTTTAATATATTAAAAAATTATGGTACTCTATGAAAAAATGGTCTTAAAAATTGCACTATAAAAATGCGTTAAAAATTATTTATTGCATTTTAAAAATTATATTGTAATTTATAAAACTCTTACTACGGTTTTCTTTATTTAACATAAAAATAATAAAACATAGCAATATTAGAGCAGTAATTGGTGAATATATTATGTTTTGTTTATATTATAAGTTTGACACTGTCTGATAAAATAAGCGACATGCGCTTACTTATTACAACAACAATAAACTTAGTATAATAATTTTGACGTTTTGAATCAATTCAACAAATATTTAAGAACTTATATAGATAAATAATATGAAAAATGTTCTATTGACTTGAAAAGTAACCTTAAAAACATCTAAAAATTAATTTAAAGTTTAATTTGTCAAAAAATAAAAATAATCAGTATCGCCTGGAACTTATGAACCTACATGCTGAAAAATCGGGGGTCAAATTGATATTGCATCAAAATCCCAGCCTTATTATTATGACGAACAAAATTGTTTCTGAATAGGTACTATAATAATATATAAGTCTGAGGAGACTCGACTGTAATTATTCGTTGTCGATCGATTTTTATGTAATCAATTAATATTTCTTTGAAGATAGGCTTTTGATACTACCGAACTATCGTCTATCGTAAATTCATGTATAGACAACGTTGATACGAAATATTATACTATATACGTGACGTGTACTATATACTAGGTGAACTTTTAACGTTCGACTCATTATTTCAAAAACTATTAACGTTTTTGGAAATATTTTTTTAACACAATATTTATAGTCGTTAAAATAATATTTTTCTAAATAAATACATATTTATCATTTTTTATTATGCCTAATCAATCATTTTTTTCTTATAATCCATTTTTAATTTCTTATTCCAAAGGAAATATTTCGAATTTTGAACAAAGATCTAGCGAGTATACTTTTAAAGCTTTGATGAGCTGAATGGAGTGGTACACTGCAAGTATACCCAACACCCTCAACAAAACTTTAAATACCGTAATAACACTATTCCTACTAGTCTAAACAACTTTAAAAAAATTGTAAAAATTATAATTGTTTTCCAAAAACCGTCGTGCGTGTTTATAGTAACGACGCACTCGATATATATTATTGTTTTAAATATATAAATATTTTCGAAGACTGGCCGTTTTCGAAAATACAGAGTGTTTCACGTCAAATCGATCACTATATTATATTATAGTATTCGTATATAATATAATAATAATATGCGCGTGTTTAATAATGGTATATAATGCGCGCACGTTATAATTTGTCGTCGGGCGGCGGGCGACGTCTGTTGTGTTTAATAAGGCGCGCACAAAGTACGATAAAAGTGAATAAAAAGAACAAAAAGAAGGGAAGGAAAAAAACCGTAAACGGATCTGGGGAGCGCAAGTCGGCCGGAGGAACGCCCAGTAATCAACTAATCGCGTTCCGTCGCGCGTAGCTGCGCACGAAACCTCGGCCGCCGCCCGGCCCGGAATGCCGCCGCCGCGGACGCCCGCGGTAACGAGCGCGGCGGATGATCCGATATAAAATTATTTCCGTCGTGTAATATTATATTGTATTATTTATAATATTATGGTTGTGCATCTGTCTCCCCTGCATAGCCCGCGTGTATATGAACGAGTGACGTTTAAGCAGTCGTCTCGCCTCGTTTGTCCCACAGGGATCGATGGTATTGGGTACATTTCAATCGATATGGTCGTATTTTTCTTTAACGCGATATCGGAAAACCTCGCGATGGTATAATTGTTCACGTTTAGCACAACAAACTCGAAATGGAAATAGAAAATATAACAGTAAAATCGAATGTTTATTGTTTTTGCAGCATTTATGTATCGAAAATCTCGATTTATTATTATCGTGCCGTCAATATTTCGCGAGTATATAAATCTTGCGGCGCAGAAAATCGCTGCTTTTCGTCGTGCGTTTATAACATAATACGAGTATAGTAGTAGGTTTACCTGCAGTTTCTGTATTTTTGAAATTTTTAAGTCGCAAAGATAGTATGCAGAAAGTGCATATTTTAGAATAATTGCAGTTTTCACGTCAGACGTGAGACACTACCTACAAGCATACTGCAGCAGCAGGTACACGCGTGTGTATAACAATCGCGGTGGCGGGCAAATATCGGACAACTTCGATGACGTAGTTAAAGCTGCCTGTATTGCTGTGGTTATTATATACTACACCTACATTAAAATAATATTATATAATACAGTGGCCGTCATACCAACATTTTAATGTATGTAAATTATTATGTTTGTTATACCTAGCCACCTAGGTTATCATCCTAATATATTATTTTTTCCGTATATATATATATTATATTATTATCTCGATACATTGTTTATAATAATATCGGCCATTGTTAAAAATGTAAAATATAAATTTTTTAATTAGTATATTTTTTATCGATATTTATTTAACAGTGGCACAAATATATTTTTATAATTAGACGATCCGTACGCAACCGTACGAACAATAATTATATAATATTAATATTAAATAAGAATATTTCTCTCTGTTCTAATTCGATTAAAATCTTAAAAACAATCTCCATTATTATTGCACAGCACATAAGTCATAAATAAATACCTATACATAAATGATTTATTCCCAGTCAAGTTATTTATTTTATTAAAGTGTTGGAAGGTTTTATTTAAGTTAACAAATAACCAGTAAACAATCTTATTATCGCTATAAAAAAATATGTATAAAGTTTAACAACTGTTTTTTATTTCTTCAAGACATAAATGGTATAAGAGAAAAAGTTTACTAGACACTCGTGTTTATCAATAAATAATAACAAAATGTAAATTGCATTCAAATGTTAAAGGTAAAAAGTTTTACTATTGTTTTATTGTCATAATATTTAAAACTATATAGCAAACTATACCGAAAATAATATTATTTGTGTTTATAGTAGTGTAGTCTAATATTAAAAAAATATCTTTCAACTTTCAAGTAAGCTATTGAATTTTGAAGAACTAAAAAAGAAGTGACATTCCTTAAAAAGATAAAATCGTATAATCTCAAAAATATGATGAGATACACTGGTAAAATTCCTACAAAAATTTACACTCTGATCGTACTAAAAATATACACATTATATTATTTTAATGTACCTACGAGTAAGTATTATATTGTTATCAATATTTTAAGAATTAATTACGGTTATATACTTATATGTGAGTCCAAGTACTGTTATTATTACCAATTTCCATTGTCCATTATGGTTTGTTACCTATCAAAATTATTTCTAGGATTTCTAGGTTTGTTACCTATTAATATTATTTCTGTTTTCAACACAAAATTTATGTTAACCAATGAAATCTAATTTTTTATAGTCCACATTAGTATTACCTATAATATTTATTCATTTGAGCGTTCAAAAAGCACCATAGGTGTCCTGCCAGCAAATGTGATGGAGTCGATACTACAATATAGAACTCTGCTAATACTGTCATCGGATAGGCACGTATGAGTTCACTCATTATTTCAATTCGTATAGGGTGAAACAAAAAGATTTTAGATGGACCTATGGGGTAAAGTGGTTGACAACTACGTTGATATGAATCGCTGTACTCGACAATTTGAAGTTGTATTATAACAATAAAACTACTTCTGAGAATTTTTTTTCTTGAGTTATTAAGGTATTGATATAACTACTATAGTATGTATATAAATATAGAATAACATAATATATGTATATAATCATACATGTATTCTACATTTTATCAAAATATGTACGAATAACTACAACAATTATTCAAAATTCCAAGTTCATATCGAATTTGTTCATATGAATATAATATGGTAAAGATCTTCGTCAAACTTTTATAGAATAAATAGAATAATGATAATATACCTACTTAAACATTAATTAATACATTAATAATGTTATGAATTCAATAATATATTATAAACATAAATAGTATGGCATATGATGGGAATTGTAATAATTCCAATGAAGCTATTGGTATAAAATATAATTAATTTTTTTTTTAACACTTACTATAGATAAAAATTAAGCTTTTTTTCTAATTCCATAACATATAGATAGGTACCGCATTACCGCGTAACGAATATTTACGATGAATTAACAAATAAGGCACATTGTGACTTTAGTACCTATAGCGGTAGGGTTATACCTACTATTTTAATTTTAAACCGATATTTAACATGACTACATCGTAGTAAAAAAAAAAAAAAAGAAAAGGGGAGGTGATATTAAAACAACAAGTCATACTGACACTACTGCAGCAGGGACAGCTGGACATAAATCAAATGGTCCGCTAGAGCAATAAAATATTAATAAAATCGAACAACGAAACGCCATAAGTCTCCGGCCAAGACAAAAATGTATAATAAAATACAAAACAAAAAACCAAATCTCCTTTTCTGTTATCCTACCGATATTCCTTCGTCCGAACATGGGATTTCGAACAGGGAGCTACAACAGTTAAACGCAAGTGTTACAACGGTCAGTGCGTATACGTCATATTTTATTATATAAGGTCGTGCGCTTTTGTCTTTGATGCATTACAATATTGCATTATTATTATTCACGTTAAAGACTAGTCAGCAAATATCTATTCGTTCGGGTATATTTAATATATTATACTGTACGCGCGTATATTCGTATTTAGATGATCGTTCACTGCAGTCAAAAAGGTGGTTTCATTCGTCAAGATCAATTGTCACGTGTGGTTTCCCCCAGTTATTTCCACAAAAGAAAGGGAGTGGACTGAAGGATAATCAAACAACAAACGCGCGGTCAAAAAAAAAAAAAAAATAAGCAAGGAAAAAGAGATCCCCTACAAAAATTAAGAACCCCCAGTGGAGTTGAGTGTAAAAAATGAAATGATTGCACGTCGCTGGTTTTTAGTACTACTCGAAAGCACCCAGTGACATTTCCATAATTTAACAAATAAAAGAACAACCTAACCTAACCCATCGATATCTATGAAATTTATTGTCTAAAAGTTTTAGACAAGCATTTTCAGATGTACACTATATTACACGATATAATCCTATTAGCCCTTCATAATATTAAACGTATTAGGTATCTACGGGCGGTTATATAGTATATAGGTAATATAACAATTTAAAATTAAGAATAATTAATAACATTTATAATATTAATGTAAATCTATAAAATATAATTAGGTCTTTAGTTCATTTTTATAACTTGTTTTTTATTCCGGTATTCTATTAAAATATTGAAATATTTTAAACACATGTATTTAAAAATCAAACTTGATGATCTCAAGTAATACATATAAATTTGATTTACCTGATCAATTTAATTGTTCAGTCAAATATAATTATACGTCCAAGACGAAATTATTTCATTTATTCGTTCACGCTATATAGCAAACCATTGATAAATATTTAATCCACGTATAAGTAATATTCAAAACCAATAAATATTTTCATTTATATGATAGGTACTTTTTTTAGTGTAAATTATTGATTAACTATTTAATTTAAATTAACATAATACTGATTTTTTTTTTTTTGTTTTTTTTTGGAATTGACCAATGAAAAATTAGCAAATATATTCCACGACTTCATACTGTAAAACATTTCACAAGACGCCCTTATATATTATATACATTATATTCAAGTCCATATTTTGTCAGAGGTTAACAGCATCAAAAATGCACATGAGCTTATATTTGGCATTTGGTATTCTGAACAAATATTCCTACCCTAAGGCCTGACGAAATAATTACGTTACTGGACACCAAAGGAAAAACGGAAATATTGACATGGCCATTTGCCACGTTTCAAAAATCGAATGGTCTACTGCGGTGCATACATCAAGATGTTACTGACCAAAGGAGGGTTCAAAAGCCAATTGATGAACTAGAATGAATAATATTATTTTAGTTACTGCAGAACGCCATAGAAGTAAACAATATACAAATGCTATTTTCTTAAGCTTACAGTTTTTTTTTTTTTTTTTTTTTTAATAGTGCCTTCACGTGTTTCTAAATAATATTAAGTATTAATATAATATGTGTTTATAATTATTTTAGATTTTAAGTGAAAAATTTAATTTACAATACTGTATTGTTTGTGTTTCTAAAGGCACTTTTTTTAATTAAAAAAAAAAAAAATGATTCAATTTTCTACTCCGATATATACTTTTATGAAACCTAGGAAAGTGAATCTAGTAACTACTTTTAAATCTACCAATAATACACCATATTCGCTCAGAATCGAGTAATTTATCTTTGAATTCAAAATATTTAACCCATACATTACAATAACTTACTCATTGCCCATTAGTGAGGCGAATCGTACTTTACAGTTTAATAGTACCTACCTACTTTCCAGCTTTAATTTTATTTTTACTTTTGTTTTAAAATTATTACTAATAGTTGTATTTTTACGTTTTAGACGATGGACGTCGTAAGCGCAAAGTAGCCGCTCGTATATAGTTTTATGATTTAAGCACTGAAACAAATATAATTATAATTTTATATTTTTACGTACTAATAAGTTTTCGATATTAAAAAATTTAAAAAATCGGTATTCAAGTACTTACTTGAAAAAAAATATTACACAAAAATATTTATAAATAATATATTGAAATATTGAATACCCATTTGTCTTTTTACTGCAACTGATACACAATCGTATTAAAGGTAGTAAAAATAATAAGTGTGTGTCAAATTTATTAAATCATGACGTACTAAACTATACATGGGTAGAGTGTGAACATGAGCAAATGTTGTTTCGTCGTGTGTTTTGATTAAACGGAATCAATGCCATAGGTGTTCCGCGTTATTTAGTCCTCTATAATATCGTGGCCCTTACACATGATATAGCTAGCTGCGCGTATATCTGGTAAAAAAATAATGTACCGCGAAGAAGGGTCCCGCCGCCGCCGCCGCCGCCACCACCACCGCAAATGCCACCGTCGAGGGCTCGATCGTCTGGTCAATATAGCTGCTATATTATAGCTATATACGATTATGGCTGTACCGCTGCAGCAAAAGGAAACGGGCAGTGGAACGAGTAAAACAAAACAAACAACCGAAAAAAAAAAAGGAAAAAACAGACGTGCGAGAAAAAAAAGATAAAAAACATAATACGTAAGTAACAAAAACGGAGAAAGAAGAATAAGAGATGACACGGACTGTGCGGTGCGGGCTGTGACAATTGGCGTGGACGAGCAGTAGTGCGTATACGAGTGTACGTATGGGGACGTCCCATCGCAATTGCACGCCGGGCTATAAACGTGCATCGCCCGGAATTGGTTGAATAACCGAATCACTAAACGATTTGTGTATGTGACGCATAGGAAGCCCCGAACGGTCCCCAGACGGTCCTATTCACTCGGTCAAAGGTCCATTACTCGCGCCCGCTCCCGCGTGTGTGCTGCAACGTTTTCGCGTCCGAGGGCGTTGCCGGACGCAAACCCCAAAAGGCCATCGGACTTCGGTTACATTTGCCAGCAGCGCGCGCGACAACCCGATAGTCATTTAGAGATCCCGTGGACGGCGCCGAACGGTTGCTTTTGTATTTGTTTTTATTTGTTTTTTTTTTTTTCCGGTGGTTTTTCTTCCTTTCTTCCGTTGCTATAACGTCTCTCTCCGTGTACGTATATACATGTACTGTGTACATATTGTACACCGACGACTCCGGCAAAGTAGGTATACCCTTCTTTTAACGATCGTACACCGCCAGGTTTATACTATATAGATGATACCTATATAATTTTCACGAATTTTTACTGTAGTAGAACGTCGTCTGTACCAGATAAAAGAGAACGTGGATTTGCCTGCAAACGTGTTCACTTCGACCTTGTCTTTAGACAATGAAATCGTTTAAATTATAATTTTTGGAATTTTCAAGTACATGTAGGTTACCTACGATATATTTGCATATACTTATAATAAACACTTCGATTTTTATATATATATAATTTAAAGTACAGTATAAGCTTTCATTTTTCAAATGATAAGGTCAGGTCAATCAAATAGTTTTCACTGTAAATTGTTAGAGAGATCTAGAGATGGCTTTTATTTTATAAATATAAATTGATGTATCTAAATCAGAAGCCGAAAATCAGTTCCAGAAATGCATAACATTAGTATAGTAATAAAGAATCGTTTATAGAAAAAATATAAAATAGATATACCAGTACAGTATTAATCAATGAATTTCACTTATTCGATTCCGACAATTTGAAAAGTTATAAATTAATGTTGATTATAGATTACTATAAATTAGTAATGTTGCTACAATTTTTAAGTAATCAGGCCCAACATACTATACAAGTATTCAAACATATAATACTTGCTCCTTAGCACACAAAATTAAGCAACTCAATTACTACTGGTTCAAATTTTGATCATAAATCATAATAGGTACATTCAAATATATATTATACATTAAAAATCGTAAATGTACGAGAAATGTTTAAATTATATAGTAATTTAGTTATTAGACATTTTTCAAATGCTATTTAAAATCAAAATATTTGAAAGTATGATGGTCCTCCAGATTAATTGAAACTTTCGAAAATCAAAATTTGAATAAAAGAAAAAAATGGTGGTGAGTATGCTTGGTAAATCAGCTCATATTGTTTTCATATACCTACTACCTATGACTATGGTATTTTTTGTAGATCAGTAATAAAATAGTATTTATACTATATTGTGTAAATTATTCTAGTGAACTATATTTCTATCGTATAACCTTCACAGTTTTTTCTTCGTAAATGCCTATAATAATTAAGTATATGAAAAAAATCGATGAGTCAATTTGATTTGATAATATATTCGAATAAAATACCGATATTCCAGGAATCAAACTTGTCATATTTCATTTTGTCAAATTAGTACAAATTTAAAGTCAAAATAAAGTTGCCCATTATATTATCATAAATAATAATATATATTGTGCTACGTGCGTGGACGTTTCGCAGGCTTCATTACCTTCGTTAACATTATTTTATGGTATTCAGTTTTCTATCTTTATACACATTATATACGCACACAATTGTAAATATTAACAATTATTCAAAAGATACATTTTTATTACTGGATGAATATCCGTCAAGTTTAATAAAGATTTACATTCTCAATGATCTATATTCGACATTTTTGTATAAACATAAGTCTGAGAAACACATAAACTGTTTACATATTATTTCAATATACCTAATATGTGCATATTATAAATATATTTTATTTAAAACATTTTAATGATATAAGCGTTGTACAATGTTACATTATTATAAATTATTCACGTGATCATAGGTTTATTATCAATATTGAATGAATTGTGGTTCGAAATTACGTCATACTATGGAATAACTCCCATCTGAGATGTTTTTCCAATGTACAAAGTTTACTTTCCTTTAAATTTTAAACATAGATAATTTTTTGATCTTTTACTTGATTGGTTTTTGTTTTTTTATTTTGCAACACCCACTTTATATTTTGAGTCTCCAGTATAACGTGATTAAAATAAGACTCAACCCCATCGTAAAAATAATAAAACCTGCAAACTTCTGAATGTTAATTAAGTTAATTTATATAATACATCCTAATCTACAAACTATTTATACGTTAATAATCCAATATGGACACTATATACCTCATAGTATAATAATTAATAGCATATTATTATTTTTCAAGAAAAATAAATTATATTTTTGTTTTAAACATAAACAAAAATAACCTAACCTAACAATACAACATCGGTTCTACTGAAAGAGCAAATTTGCTATGTTGTACGTTTGTAAGACAGAGACGAAATACAAGAGTGTAGAATCCCTTTAATCGATGATTTCTAATAAATGTGTGAATGTGTTTCTAATATGTTTTGTCAAATAGGGTAATAGATGCAACTTCGTTGTAACTTAAGGTCATTATGTTCGATTTAAATAAAACACGTATAGGTACCTATACGATATTATACATGTAACCGCATAGATTGTAAATAAATATGGTATACGATATCATCTAACTAATTTGTCAAACACATTCTATTTTTTACATCGCATTAATAATAAAAAAAAAATTACTTTCGGTAAATTATGGAATCTTTCAAAACCTACTGAATTAGGGGTCATCCTTGAAAATACGATATCTGAAAGAGAAATGTCTTTCACTCCATAAATGTCAATTTCAGTGGCCAAATGCAATAAAATAGAGGTGTCTGCTTCCCCAAGTTAAACCTTAAAATATTCCGAAGGGATACGTATACCCTGATCGAGTTTGGAAGGGGCGATACTGTAAACTTAACGTGGTAACACAAAAATATTTTATGAACATTATTTACATGATAAAACCATCGATTTAAAACACAATAAAATATTCTATTAAAAATAAAAAACAATTAATTTATTATAAAACCTAAAGGTATATAATATGAATAATAGTATTAATTTCTTTATGGGAATTTCTAGACTTCAGGTTATGAACTGTAAAAAGGATATAATCATGCGCACATCACCATTTAACTTAAAAATAT
The DNA here is from genome assembly GCA_009835225.1 of Aphis craccivora. Lineage (NCBI taxonomy): Eukaryota > Metazoa > Arthropoda > Insecta > Hemiptera > Aphididae > Aphis > Aphis craccivora. The sequence goes on from VUJU01000241.1 coordinate 84,866, forward strand.
TCAATACGTAATGTAACATATTATAGTATCTATATATAGTATTATACATTATGAAAAATGTTAATTAATTTATAAATTATATAAATAAGAAAAAATATATTAATATTACGATAGTATGTGATATAAAAATGTATTATAATATTGTATAATAATAATAATAATATTCGAAATGATTTTTAACAATGATGATATTTAATTTTAATTCATACCTATTTAGATATAATGTTACCTCATATTGTTCAACTCAATTGCATTCTAGTAATCTGTTTAAAAAATTACATAATAAGTATTATTGAACACAAACGTATTTTATTCAAACGAAATTCCATACGATTTATTCAATATTATTAGTTTTTATTTGTAAAATAACAACCCATCATACATCAAGTTTAGCGCACCCATATAATAATAATACGAAAATAGTCGTGTACCCGTGTTAAACATAAAAGAAAACAACAATCAATGTTCTTAAAAAATAGACTCTGTTATGAAGATAGAAAAAAAGAATTTTTTTTTTCTTACACATACCTGCTGGTAGTAATTTGTCACATACGCCACACACGTACCTAACCGAAATGTAAACGTGTGGAGTATATCTTCAACGATAAAACACACAAACCGGAGGGGAATTGTGTTTGCCAATACCCCATAATAAATATAATAATTTGATTTCGTAATTTCTGTTAGAAATGTCCAGGACAACGTCGGGACGACCGTTACTCACCGCTCTCCCAAACATCGTATATACGTATAGCATTATATTATGGAATTCAATAAGTGTAACCGAATCCGTTTTTCCAGACGACGACGCCGCCGCCGACGCACTACGCTGGCAGGGTTGATCGAAACGACACTCGTGAATTATACGTGCAAGAAAAATGTTCTCCTGGACGTATATTACTCACCGAGTTCAGCTAAACCCTTCACGAAAAGCTTAGATTGGCTATAGTTATTTAGAAAGTGGACACACTCGAATGTCTACTTTGTGGGCAATTTAAGCCATACATAAATTATACATTTACTAACATTTACTACCCCTAACCACTTTGAACTTTTATATATAGAACAGTTAAATTCTATAGTTAAATACTTACTGTAAAACTAATTTGATAAGTTATTTTATTTAACTATTGTATAACTAAATAATAAATAATCATTTTTATATAGAAAATGTATATGATATTATAAGATATGCATACATTCTACTGAATTATATATAATTTTTAACGTTACCTAGATAATAATATCAAACGTTACAAAAAATATTACATACAAACATTAAATCATTTTGAAGTATTTTGTACCTATAGATATTTATTTCAAATAACAAATAATTAATGTTCTCATTTAAATTTAAAATAAGAAAAATGAAATCATACTAAACAATAAAAGAAAATGTATTCATGAACATTTTAAATAAGTTTGAACCATTTAACTATATTATATAAGTGAAGAAACCCAAACGATAGAGAGATGAGTTAGAACATGTATAGGGTTTCTTTACATCATTTTCCGTTTATTTTATTGTAGTATATATAATATGTTGAAATATATAGACGCATATAATATTTTTGAGTACCTACCTACTATTCGAACTTAAATTATTTTTTTTAATTTAATGGTAGGTTCCGCAATGCACGGTTAAAACCTTGCAAAAATGGAACTTTCCTCAGAAGTACTTTCCATGCATTGTCATGCAGTTTTTTTTATTATTTAAGTGGAAATGAATAAGAATGAGTTCTCGAATCTGAATATTAATATATTATACATAATCTTGTTTTAAAAACTATTCATAATTTTTCATATCTTTATTTATGTAAAAATGTTGATTTTATCGATTGCTTTATGCAAATTTAAATTCATAGATAAATCGACATTCTTCGTTTACGTCATTATTATATTAAACCACAAAAGCAGTTGTATAACCATATTAAATTTACCATGACTGTTAAAATAGTATCACCGCATTTGAAGAACGAAGCTTAGATACAAAAGAGTATATATTATCTTTTTATTTAAACAATTTTGGGTAACAATATAGGTTAACAAGTTGTATGCAATACAGATATAATATTATAGATTGAAAATTACTCATAAATTTACATAGGTACCTAACATATTATGATAAATTCATGTTTTATAGATTTATTTTTAAATTGTTCAATAGAATTTTCGATACATGAAGGAAACCGCTATTGAAGTTACTAATAAATAAAGTTGAAGATTTTTAGTACTTAAAATATGTGTGCACTTATGCATTAAAAAAATATAAAACGCCTACATTTATATATAAGTATATAAAAAAAAATTAAAACACGATACTATTTTTCTCCCTTTATTATTGCATTGAATGACAAAATCTTCTTCATATTTTCAAATTAAAACGAGTGTCTATTTTTTGCTAACGGTGTTTATATGTCAAGAAATATCTCTCTACGCCAACTGAGGTAAGTGGTATAAAATTGAAAATTTGTAATTAATTACAAAATAAATTAATAAAGATAATTTATTAATTCTTTGGACAAACTATTTATTAAATAGACTTTCCATTGAATATTTTTAAAATTGTATTTAATGTTTTTCACCACAGTATTTTTTACTAAAACTTCGTCTATTTTTCGCTATTCAAATTTTCCCATTGCATCGTTATATTGAGTTATTTTATTTTACCTAATGTAAAAATTGTTTAAATGTATATATATTAATGATTTGCATTTGTCTGAAATACTCAAGTATACATGTATATACAATAACAACAAAATGTGCAAGAATATGCAAAATTAAACTTTAAGTACGACCTCTTTGTATTATGAAACATATTTGTACATCACTCACATTGTTCTGCGATCGTTTCAGTCAAATATGATAAAACTAGAAGTCTTCAGCCCTATTACTTATAAGTACCAGGTTTTAAACAACTTTATCATATTATTTACCATGTTTTAATAAACAAAGAAACTTAAAATAATTTTTCAATTGAAATTATGATTATTTTAATCACTCGAGTGCTTTTAATAATAGAAACTCAAAGTCCCTAATTCTAATTTAATTGTCATTATTGTAGTAAATTATTGTACAAATAATTAAATTTTAAGTATACTAGGTACGTAAATACTAACATAGATGTATATTTATAATTATATACGAATAATATTACCTTTTAAACACAATTCTCAAACGATTTTTTTTTTTTTTTAGAATTACATAATAGGTTTTTATATGAAAGTTGTAAAATCTCGGTGATAGAACATACAGTTAAATGTACATAATTATTTGTAATTATTTATCACGATATACTTTGTCAATAAAAAAATATAAATGGCTTCGTTACTTATGGTAGGTACATTACTCATTCGTGAATAATTGCAGCTATACTTAAATCGAATGTCCGTGTAGTAAGTATCCAGAATCTCAAGGGTACAACGCCCACTATTAACTACAATAATGAGTCTCTAAGGGATCATATAATATGTAATGAACACCGCTAAAAATTATGTTTCAAACAAGTTCGTAATACTAATTTAAAACATTTTAGACTTAATTACTATTCAAGCAAATCAATAATAAACTCTAATGGTTATATAAAATTCTGATTACATTTAATTAATTCAATAATACTTCAATTTAAAGTACAACAAAAAACTGTTAAAACATAAATAAAATATCACATAGATTAAAAAATTACAGAAAAACTTTCTATGTCTATACTTAAACATTCTGATTTCCTAAAAAAAAAAAAGTTTAGTATAATATACTAATCAGTTTATAGTTAATAGTTTAATTGTTATAATATAGTATGTTTATTAAACACGTTGATGAAAAAAAACCATATAACGTAAGTACACAAAACAAATACATAATATGTATTAAGTGTGTCTGTACTCTGTATACCTACGCAACAAAGATAATAAAAAAATTGAACAATAAAGTTAAGGCAATAAATAAAATATTTATTTACCTATCCAAAGATAAAAAATTGTGATTTTTTTATAATTGTCAAATTGATGACGTTTTTTTTTAAAAGAAATTGAAAAAATAAAAATAAGGGATTAACTGTTTTTTTTTAACTCAATTCAATTAATATTTATATTACATTACCATTATAATAATATGCACATTGCGTATTCGGCTTTCGTTATCGTTTCAATAACATATAATTTAATAGCTTTAATTAAAAATCTCTTTTTTTGTTATTAACTAAAAAACGAAATCATAATTGAATCAATACCGGATTTTGATGAAATACAATATGTATTATTTGTTTATTGTTAAAGGGTTTAACGAAGGATAAACACAGTTTATTAGCCGTGAAACAAGGTATGTATTATATTATATAGGTTAAACAAACCAAAAAATAAAAGCTTTTTATAAATTCAAATAAAGCACGATAATTATTGTTATTGCTACATAATCAAAAATATAGGAGCTAATTGATTATAATATTATTTTGTGCGTAAGAAATAATAGCTATTTAAAAAAAAAAACTTTTTCAAAAATATGCTATGTAAGTGAATTATGATGAACTTGTTTCGAGTGTGGAGATAGTTGTACATTGCCGTGGAATAAAGAATAAAATATATCAATAGTAAATACTAAAAGTATAGTATAATATAGTATTTGTCCCTATTATCAATAGTATGATTTAAATGGTTTTTTTTTCAATTATCAATCACTTGATTTAATATGTCTATACTTTGCCTGTCATAGTTAAACACTCTTCAGGCGTATTCAACATATATTTACATTCTACCATCAGATACAAAAGTATCGGTTTATTTATTTCATCAATTAGTGATGTTACGAACTGTTCGAAAATCGAACTAAAAATTGCAAATAGTCGAACCGACCGAACCAAATACCTAATAGTTCGGTACGACAATTTATCCAGGGAATTTAAAAACAAGTCGACTATCGGACGATCCAACATTATTATTGTAATTAATAATTATTATTATTTATTGCGTGTTGCGACCGGCGGCAGCGTGCGGCGTGGCATTCCCCCATACCGCGAGTTTCACCGAGCCCACCGTGATACAACTTCACTACGCCAGGCGGTGCAGGTAATTTTCGGTTCGAGTTCGATAAAATATTTAAAAAGTTCGGTTCGGTTGGGGTTCTATTAAAAATATGTAGATTCGGATCTGTTCGAGTTCGTTAATTTAAAGAAGAGTTTGGTTCGGGTTCGGTTCGACCTTAAAAATCAGGGTTCGTAACATCGCTAATTTCAATAAATTGAAAAATTAACACAAGTCATTTAGACATCAATTAGTACCATTGTAATAATTATTCCAATATATTAATCATTTTGTAATCATTTTTCAATAGGTTTTTGCCTACTCGATATGCGAAATCCAAAAAATACTATAAGTAGCGCAATTTGTACTTACTTAAACCTGAAAAAATAACTTACAGAAAATATAATATCGCTATTCGTTAGTATACGAAATAAAAAGTACTAACTCACACTTTGTATGTATATAATTACAAATAGTGCGATTTATTTTCAACTCGCATAAAGAATTCTATTGTTTGGAAAAAACTTCCGTTTGTATAATATGTACACGGTACATGCAATACACGTAAAGGTAGGTATGCGCATTTTTTTTTAAAACCTACATACATATATATATATACAAATATTATAAAATATTTCCACAGTGGAGATGGCGGGTCACCGCGCGCGTATTAATAAGGCTGTACAAATGGGTTTTACGTGGCGATGATAGTGGCGGAAAAGGGTCGGAAAAAAACGTGTTAATTTTATCGGTGTCCAGTGTAAAATTAAATGGCGAAAGAAGAACTGACCACATCCCTCGGTCTACGGCATGTATACATAATGTATATATATATATATTATATATAAGCCCGTTTAGTGACCGTTTACCGGCGTGTGACACAAACTGATAAACAAAATGAAAAGGGCCAATTTCGCGGAGGGCTGTGGACAGAGGATAGTGGCGAGAGGGTGCTGCTCTGCTGATGTGATCACCGCCACTGGCACAGATCCCATAACCGTGTCTATCCGAACAAGCCACCGCCGCCAGTTTTCAAGAATACACGAGGTCGAGCGCACGTATAAACACACGCACACACACACAAATTCCTCACTTACACGCGTCCACACACGTATATATTGTATATTAATTCGCACACACAGACGAACAAACGGACGGACTTCGGAGGCGGTGGCGGCGGCCCTTTAACCCTTTCGCCGGTTTAGCTTACAAATTATTATTATAATAATATTCTCCCAGGAGAAATGTATGTGTATAGAAAGAGAGAGAAAATGTTTACCCGCGCGTCCCGCCGACGACTCGTTAAAACAACAAAATGAGCCCTTTAATGGATTAGTTCATTAGTCGGAAGTCATTGTTGTGTATGTTCAACTGATAAACTTTCGCCCACCGCACCCGCTGCCGCCGCGCAGGAACCGTTCGCGATTCCGTATAATACACTCTCTCGCCGCCGCCGATTGCAATTTTATGTAATATTCTCAGCAACCGCCGTACGTGTTTAACAAGCATTATAATAATAACAATATAACCCGACCACTTCGTTTTATTTTACAAATCGGTCTATTTGAATAGCTATTTAAATACGAGCGCTCGGAATTACTCGTTAATTAGAGATAACCGATTTAAATACGGCTTTTTCTTGCTAACGCCATCATTGCGGCAGTCGACGGAGGGCTGTAAAGTAGTTTTGTTCGTCGCAACGTTTGTCATTGATTACAATTTATACAGCGATTTCCGGCGTTTGTACATTTATTTTAATTCTATATCATAATATTATATACATATTTTACATTTCTAATATTTATTTATGCCTTTAAATACTATTTAAAATACACTATAAATATAAAAACTCGAGGTACCGAGAAATATAAGTTTAATCCGATATTTTGCGGATATGTACACATTTGAGTAAAAAATAATATCTATCTGTTATCATTAAGACGCATTAATTTAAAATTATTATGAAGCATACATTATGCATACCAACACATATATATATATATATGTATTATGTATCTATGGATAGCATAATAAATGGCATCATGTATAAGACTTACTTCGAAAATACAATTTACAAAATCATTTACATTTAACGAGTACATAAGTGTCACTAAAGTTACACAAATTTATGGAATTTATAAAACCGATTTTGGTTCACTATATAGTCCTATGTAAACGATGCATACGGATTTACCTAAAAGCGCCCATTGACTGCATATACACCCCAATACCAATAACAATAATGATAAAATCTTTTCAGCCTCGAGGAGGACGTTTCGGGCTCTATAACTTTGAGCGTGTAAAATTGTATAACATAACGCAGAACAGAATAAGATTAATTTATCATTATCATATTAGCCAACATTGATATTTTACAGAATATAATATACTGCTTTGATATTATAATAAAATACCTAATATGTAATATTGTTGTACTGGGTACTGGGTACTGGTGTGTGTAGGTACTTTGTTTATTGTATATTGTATATAAATGGTAAATTTTAATGATGAAATATTTAATTTTTACAATTAATAATTAATCTATACAATATACCTAGATACATAGTACAATTTTAATTTTGATGAATAATGTCTTTTAAGGATATACTTTTAATTTTTAACTAAATATAAGTGTGTATAATATGTTAGGCTATATGCCATATATTATACTATATTTTCGTATATTACCGTTATATAACCATTTATATTTATTATCCTAGTTCAATATTGAAAATTTAAAATCTAGGCTATCTTATATGTAAATTTAAAATGAGTAATATACAATTGTTTTATTTAAATTCACGCTATCTATAATTGAAAAACATTTACTTTATACTACCTACCTATTATATGTAGTATGTACGTATTGTACGTGTCTGTAATCGCTTGATGATAAATCATGATTTTAATAAGGTTCATTCATAACATCATGAATGAAAAGTATGTGATTCTCTGGGTCTGTTAAAAACGCATAAATGAAATCCCTCTTTAATGTAGGAAAGGGATATTTAGGACCCTTGTAATAAATGCGGTTAAATCATTTAAAAGGTTGATTTTGTAATAGGGTTATAATACAGTAGCAGTAGTCCATAGAAATCATTCTCACTGCGGTATAATAGCTACTGGTTAAGGTTTATTAATTTGCAATGTTTAACCAGTAATTGGCTTTTGTAATTATTCACGGTAGGTAGCAACATGTTTTCAATACCATAATATTGTGCAACAAAAATACAATATCATTGTTAATTTGTATTTGCAGTTTAAACGTAATTAAAAATATTATATCTTTGACACAACAATAAAAATTAAATACCTACTACAACTTATATCTTAAATACTTTACACATAATATACTAAATAAAATGAAACAATTATCAAATGTATGGGGAAAAAAACCAAAAAATGCTTTGTATTTATTTATAGAATTACAGATCAAGGATGATACAAATTAATTACAACTTAATACTTATTAACTTATATATGAACCTAATGACTGGATTTTGTGTAAAATAAATTTTTAAAAGACGTGCAGGATTAAAAATAAACATTTAACTACAGTTTAATATAGTTACTATTCCAATCGAAGTAGTTTGTGTGATTGATTAGATAATGTTTAACGAAGCGGTATCCTTCATAAAATATATTATAATTACCAATAGGTAATAATATATAGATAAAAATAAAATATATTGAGCACTTCAGAATTTACAAATATAATCGAAAATAAAATATCTAAATATATTAAACTTAATACAATACTGAGTGAGATCGTCTTACAAATTATACGTTTTTATTATAAAATATCGACGTATTGTTGATGTCTTCGAATAACAACTTAAATATTTTAATTGTATAATCTTGATCAAATTTTATGTTATAATCGTGGTATAAATAACATATTACATAATTTAGTTATGTCTAAAGCAAAACGTATTTCTAAAGTTATTATTTTAAAACACATAAAAGTACACGAAGAAGATATTTCTAATTCCTACCTAGCAAGTGACCACGTGCATTTAACACTATACAAAAATGTGAACAAAAGTTTTAAAAAAAAAAACACTTGTCACTTCTAGGAATGTGAAATTTGTTTATAGAGTTGTAAAAATCATAGGTATCCGACACAAAACATTAGCTGTTGACGTAAAAAATAAAGCAAGTATAACTGGTGATTCTGGAATAAAAGGGGAAAAAACTAATAATAAATATGCTATACCACACGGTACAGAGTGGAAGGGCCGTCGGTACTTTGTAAAGTACATAAAGCGTTTACAACGATGGTTAGGGGACTTATATAGGGTGGGTTTATTGTCGAATACGTACATACCTCCTCGTATCTTATCTTCCGGACCGTCTCAATTTTATAGCTTTCCAATCTGCAATCCCTTCCTTTTATAGTTTCCCCTCACCTTTGGCCACTGTACTGCTTTTTTAGAAAAAAAAAAAGAATCGACCTCACTGATCACACATACACACACACACGCGAAACTACGACACACATATCCATACACACGCACATATAATTCTACGTCTCCATTATATTATTACATTAATGCTCTTTATTACCGTGATAATTTATCGGTAAAGAGAAACACTTTTTCTTGACAAAATAGGTACTTAAAATAATGTCTTTACTATTTTATTATAAATTATACACTCAATACTTTTACATATAATATATTATATAAATCTATCCCATATTTAAATATTGATAACGTAAATTATATCATATAATAATATTTTATACTGTATTAGTCATTGGACATATTTTAAAATAATCAAGAATTTCAATTTTGAGTAGGCAGTATTAAATAATAATAGTACGACACAGTTGCTAGCTTTTTCTTTTTTTGACCCGAAAAATCATAGCGCACCAAAATAATATCAGTATCTATCATCATTTCGTACTGATATAAAGTGTTCAAAATTTCGAACATTTTTAACATAATATTATCTTATAACTGTTAATAATATTTAATACTGCTGTAAATACTACGTTTATAATAGTAAATGAAGAAAAAAAAGTTAACTGCCGTAGCTGAGGGATAATTATATAGGAAGTGATTTTTTCAACTCCTTAAAATATTTTATATACCATTTAAAGAGAATTCTGTGGTGATAGCAACTTTTTTTTCTCAATAAAAATCACCCTTTTTCCAGTACCTACATTTCTAAGTAAATAATTAAAAATATTGTTGTATACAAATCAAAATTTAAACAAATAATTGTTGAGTTATTTATTTAACTTTATTTTTTCACTACATATGTACATTACTTTACCTACGTCCTACTATAGGTATATAAATTAATTTATCTAAGATAAATAAGATTATAAATTCACTCAAACGGTGTTTTTTTATGGAATAAAACACTTGTCATATGGTAAACGTTCGATGGTATAATTCCCAACACTGACCATTTCAATTAACAACAATTAGTGTTACCTCTTACACTGACCGTTTTAACTTTTTGACAACACGAGTTTAGAATATTTCAAAAAGCTCGGCCTTTAATTGAGAAAATAAAGTACTATTATTACCTTTTATACTTTTAAAAATATTTATTTGACAAATTTTAAATAACATTTATTAAACATTTCACAATTATTTAGGTTGGCGTTTTTTATAAATAAACTGAGAACTCCAATTGAACGTTTTTATACACTGTACTATTGTGTATGGAAATACGACGTGATATTGACGAATTTAATTTTTTATGGTTTTGCTGTTTTGTGCTATTTAAAGACATTTAATATTTTCAAATATTGTTTGATTTATGTTGAAACTTTTTTTTTCTTAGTCTGTACTGTATATAACCCACATCCTAAAGGTATTATAATTTATAATTATAAATATGTTTTCATAATTTTTTTCAGTAATATTACGTTGAACATTATTATTACATTTTCGTTTGTATTGATAACTGATTTGTTTTTAAATGTTTAATAATATATCACGATTAAAAAATTAGTATTTCTATTAAAATAACAAGACTATCGTTATTTCTTTCTTTAAACTATTGAATAAAATCTTGTGTATGACTTAATTATCCCGTGTAAGAGTTAACACTATCTAATTACTATCTGGTTACCTACTTTTGTAGAAGTTTGCCGTTCTGCATTGTACCAATCATAACCAGGCCCTCATCTGCATAACTAAACTGAACGCTCCTAATCCCTAATTTCTTGCCTTCTTCAAAGTTCTCGTAGTGCACATAAGGTCGCCTACTCGCCTTCTCTTTTCGGTACTATAATATTGTACATAATTAATAATTATTATACCACCGTTCTACGTTACGACATTATATTGACGTATAAATTAAAACAAGTAAGCAACTAGTAAAATATTGCATAAAATATTATTATGATGCATTTAATTTGATTTCATAAAATTATTTCAGGCTCGTCGTATTAAAAATAAAAATAAAAATACTAATAGCACTATATATATTATATAAAATAAAATATCCTTAAAAATATAGGCGGAAAGAAATATATCTGACACAATGCATAAATTATAGTATGTAACTAGATTCGGTAAAATGTATTTATAAATGAGATTTCATATTTGTAACACATATGTAAATTTAACACATACATTCCAATAAACAATTAATCGTATTCAATGGTGCAGAGGTGCATTTAACACATTATACAGCGCAAAACGACTTCCCGGTTTAAAGTACCAATTTAAACTCCGTGTAGGTTTTAAAACAAATATTCAAAACTGATCTTTATAAATACTATATATGCTATATTACTAGAGTTCATAAGATTCAATTATTTAATTATAAATTATTAGTTCTACATAAATTAAAATAATTACTATTTTTCAATTTTTGTCAACGAGTGAAGAATTATTTGAATTTTTACGAAAAAAAGAACGCACAATATCAAAAATATAGTTGAATATATAATAAATAAACTAAATTTACAACATAGAAAAAAAAAAATAATAATATTTTATTATTCATATAACAACGCATAAATTATATATTATAATTAAACCAGATTTCGTAGTATGAATAAGCTGGTGAAAATTCTACCCGATTTTGTGAATGGGTGGAACAAATAAGCGAAATTATTCATAAATATAATACCTATTTTAATATATATTAGGTACATACAGAGGAAACCGGTCATCTTGAATAATATTTAGTACCTAGTAAGTAATAATTACTTTGTACTTACTACTAAATTATAAACGCTTTCAGATTGTTCGAAAAACTCGATCAACATTAACAAATTTAAATGACACTAAACATTAATTCAGAAAACATAGTACATATCGGAAATAAGACTTAACACTAAGTACCTACATATATAAGTAACCGAAATACCTATGTGGATTAAACCTAAAAGACTTCACCCGTTGGTCATCATCGTATTTATTGTGTATTTTTATGCCAAAACTTCCCACAGAATCCAACCGTGTTATCAAGTCAAGTCTCAACAAATCGACGACATCCTGTGAAGTCCTTTCTCTTGCAGCGGAGGCGATTCCATATTATCGTACGTCAGTAACCGTAAAATTTTCAGTCGTAGTCAGTATTTGCATAACTATCACTACACACTGGTCTGCTTTCTCTGTATCATCCGATTTTCTGAAGTAATATATTAAATCGTTTTCACGTCACAGTCGAATTCGCGATAGAACCATTTCATATAAATATAACCGTCTGCTGTGAGTGTTCGCGATAATATACTGCAGTTATATAGAATTTTGTAATTAATGTTTAATCATTTTGGCCAAGTAAAAAAAAATGCATCAAAATTTAGAAAAATAATTGTAAATACCTATAAATAACTTATTTATTACACAAAAAAAACACACACACACACATAAAGTCAATGCCCACTCAGAATTTAAATATGTTACCACTTTTTTCAAATCAAATTAGTGTTATTTGTATTTTTTAATGTTGCTACTGAACTTGCTTGTACTTATTAAATAAAACGTGTACCTCCCAATCATTTCTTATATATTATGTAGAATTATATGGAACTGCAAATTATTATTATATCCGACGGTATACACTATACCTGATACTATTCAACTTAAAATTCTGTGTAGGTGTTGAACTTATTTTTAAAATAATATTTTCAATGTAAAATGGCTTCGTTTTCCAAAATTTAAAAACATTCAGTATATTAAAAATTGTTCAAGTAAAATCTTTGATTCATTTCTCTGACACTTATTTTAACGTTAATTTTATCTACCTGTTCAAAGTTTGTCATCAACTAATGTTTTATAAATTACAATTAATACATCATAATAATATGAACGGGAGCCAGAAAAGAAGGTGTTTGATACACTTTGATAAGTAAATAACCAACAGCATTACTCGATAAACACAGGAGTCGGGTTCATAGCAGGTAATTATTGCACAAGACAGTCAGCGGACAGTCCACTCCATATTATATTGTTTTGATTTTCTACAAACTATAGAAATATTAATTTTCCGATATAAATATAATATATCAGTTGAAAATTAGTCAGTAATTTTGAATTAAAAAGAAAACTTATTTTACTTTTATCCTCTTACCGTGGCTCAAAAATCATTGCGATGTTGCCGTATAATCCGACCACCACCCGCTCAACTCACCCGCCTATTGGAAACCTCCAGTGAATGTGAATGTTTGACGAGTCACGATGTTTTAGTCAGTTTGTTCGTAATTTTTCACACTCCGCGAACTTTCAAGATCGTTTTCCGTGGATCTTTTGAAATCATCTGGGCCGTTAATTTGTTATTGCGCATGACATAAGTTTACTGGTATACTTATTACTATTATATTAATATATTTCATTATTTAGTATTTACTCGTCGATTCAGGGGTGACGAATGACGAAAAACATCATACTGTAGTTATTGAATACGAAAATTCCGTCTATTATGAATGGATTGAGCAAGACTCAGATTTAATCCGTATTCAGTTCGATAGAGTTAAAGGTACATTTGAGATTCCAAAGGTTATGAGCAGGTTTTGATTGTACCTACCTCGATGGCTCGACTAGATGTAAAAAAAAATTATAAGTCATTAAACTGTGATAAATTTTAATTCAAACTTAAATCTGCCGAGGTATTGCAAGAAAATTTCTATTTTTTTTTTTTTTTTTTTGAGTGTACACTATTATGTAAAATTATTACTTTTTCATTTTTATCGTTAAATTGCCGATCTATAGTAAAACTGCCATAACTGCCATTGCGACTTATCAAATGCTGCCCTTAATATTTTTTTCGGGTACCTAGTCATGGGCTACGGCCACCAAATATTGAATATAATGGGATTCAGTTAAGTTCACCTCTATAAATTATATACAATGTAATATATTAAAATTAAAAACAATTCTTACAGATTTGTGTTTAAACTCTTTCTCAAGTCCACAATTTTTGTTAAATACTTATAACACACGCAATTAGCTCGAATGTGTGTAAGCAATTTACAACTAAGTCGTACTAATCGCACTAATTGTTCTACAATTTGATGTATAGATAACCCTATACTCAAGGATGTGCACCTCGAAAGCAAATTTTTAATCGCGCGTATTAAAGGGAACTCACACAATGATTTGTCGGTTCACGGAGAACGAAAATTTTTATGTTTGTTTACCGAACAAATCCTCTATATGTATATAGCATATCATTTAATTTGTCACTAGCAACGCCGTGGCTGTAGTTAAAAAACAATAACGTGGAAATCGTTTCTACAGCTCTTGAATTTTCGTGACCTACCTACTTCGAAATGGTACGCCAAAACCCGTGATTTTTTAAACATATACCTACTATTGATAAACATATAGACCAGAATTATCTCGCGTTGACCTTGTAACAGGAGTCTGCGTATACGGAATGAATACTATAATATTTATAGTGCTGCACTGCTGCGTGTATTATATTATTGTGGATAGTGGATACTACTGTTATATATTATTATATTATTATATGCCTACTAGGTGTATTATTATATACCTATACGTCTAATAATACCTATACTGCTACCGTGCTTATACAATTTCCATACTTCTATTACTATATGATGACGACAAAAACACTTGTACCTATGCGCTCCCGAACGTTTTTACATTGCACATATTATAATATACATCCGCATATATATATATATGTGTGTGTGTGTCGAGTGTATACGCGTTTATTGGCCTTATTTGCACTAACGGGTCCCTTTTGCGATTGGGGCGTAAGCCCTTTGTTAGCGTCGCGTCTCGCGGATGTCAGCAAAAGCACGCCCGGCTGACACGTCCTGACAGATATCCAACACGTATAATAATAGGTATTCCACTATACGAGACCGTTTTATAATATATAATATATATATATTATATATATACATTATACATATTATATACCCGTAATATTATTATATGTATAGTGTATATTAATGCAACAATAATGCTCCGCCAGGACAATGCGTCGTGTACGGGGGGGCCGCTGTCATCGCCGGACTTCGTAGTTTTTTGCCCTGCAAAATAAATAATATAATATACGACGTGAGATGCACTAACGGGGTGGTATTAAAAGAAATATCGATGTGAACTCGCACTACGCGTTATTTTAGGGTCACGGTAACTCGTTATACTATAAGATGAGTATAGATGATAAACGAAAAACTCAGTGTCCCTTGCGCGCCGCGGGTAGATCAATTTTTTCAGTTATAGTGGACGATCGTCGTTGTATAATGATTGGTGTTAATCGACACATTTTAAATCAAATAACGCTCTGAACGAATCTCGACTTAGGTATAGAGGAGATTTGTTAATTTAGATTTTTAAACTAAATGTCAAATATTCTGTGAATGCAGTTTACTGCAAGTTGAAATTTTCCAAAATCGGATAATAAAAACATCACACTTTTGTTAATTTCAATAAAAATAACATAATACTCATACGTCATATGTATTGGTCTTGTAATGATAACACACCATAATTGTATAGGTTTTAGTGGTGCTACTAATTACCGTGGTATTGCGTGAAAATTTCGTACAGTGAAATCTCTACTAATGGACAACTACCTCTCAAAAAGTGGACACATTCCCAATAATGAAAACTTTTGAATTCCCTGGCAAAAACTTTGCAGTATAGCGTGTTTACATGGTGACCTACTAGACCCGAGCGTGCCCAACTTTTATTTGACTACTTACTTTTGTTAAGATTTTTTTTTATCACATGTAAAAATAAATTTATTAAAATACATCAGATATGATCAACATTTAAAAAATATATAATTATCAATATCGTCTAACAAAAAAATAAACAAATAAATTTTACTGTTTAAATTAAATGTTATTTTATAATTTTGTTAAATTTTAAATTATTATCTTTAAAAAATCTGAAAATAATAAAAACTGACATAACGAATATACTATTTTATATTTACTATTTTTTTGATATGTAACTTTCTATAACTAAGTAATTTCTTCTAATGATTTTAATAAAAATTGTTACACATTTTTGCTTTTCAAATATTTTTACAGTAAAAAAATAAACCACGTTACGGAAGGTATAATAGTCAAAATTAAAAATCTAAAAATTCTCCCCCATATTATGATAGGCTCATATGCATAGAACCAACAGTCTATATAAAACAAAAAGGGCCTGCGCGTGTATTTTGTGGCACTGCACTTTTGACTTTCTCACAAAAAAAATGTATATATTACAAGACCAATAGCCAATAGGTAATAATATAAACTCGCAATATATATATATATATATATATGCATATGTAATAAAGTTATAAGTTATAACTTCCTATTTCCTATAATTTAGAATTTGAGATAATAATATACGATATAACATCATAATGACAATAATGAACACACTTTTAGTGGGTGTTTTATCTCGTGTACACGTGTTGTAGGTACCTACCTTATTATAAGCGCACTTATCTACAAACGATGATGGGTTTCGGGTTAAACGATGAAACGTTTATATATTATGTATAGTAGGTATACTTTTTGGATTCGCGCGTATATACCACGCCATAGTCATTAATAAGTTTAAGTCATCACCCGTTTCCGCCCTCCGTCTCGCACCGGCTGGTCTATACCTTTCTTTTTCTCGCCGGAGAAAAACGAACCGAAACAGATAGGGTAAAACTACGTGAAAGGAGTCAATGGCGTGTGCCCCTCGATATTCCATCATCTTTTTGACGTTGAAGAGGTTATAATGTTATACCACTGCCTGCGGGAGACTCGCGCATTATATAACGGCCGCCGTCTCCGCTGGCGTCAAATGTCAACATATAAATATTCAGCGGGTTTCCGGGGGACGTATTAATGAATGAAGATGAGGGTGCTTCACTATCGGTTCTGTCAAATGATACAGATTTTTTCACCTCTTTTTTTTTTTTATTATTATTTTTCATATATACATTTATTATATTATATTGATGACGTTCGTATACTTCGACGAACGATAATGTCTGTCATGTAGTGTTAATTTTGTAACGTCTTTTTTTATATTTATTTATTTTGAGGCGACTATAATAACTATAGACCAGCCAGCCTAGGTTTTTATCAATCCGCATGCTTAGTTTTCCGATGTTGTTAACCTAACAAAAACCCATTGAAGCCATAACGTCAATTTTTATGAAACATAAATATATATATATATATATATATATATATAAATTATTCTATATTGTCCCTTTACAGTGTATTGAGTTTGTATTTAGTTAATTAGTCTTAATAAAACATGCGATATTATTTACAAAACGAAAATGTCATCAAAACGTTTGAGTACCTATAAATAATATAATATATAACCATTCGTGTTTATATAAGTACGTTGTATGTATATTATTTTTAGAACATATATACGTACTGCAGATCGCGAACGTAATCTATAATCCCACCAAAACATACATGTAAAATGATAGCCAAGTTCAATACTATATAACTATATGCCTCGGTTGTTGACTTCAACTATACAAAAGAAGTGAGATCTAAATGGATGCCAAGCTCAATGGTCAGTCCTGAAATTTATTTATAACAACATAAAATATAATTTCTTCTTATCACTTAGGATAATGTTTTGAAGCCTAAGGTCTGACTTGGCTATTTTTCATATACGAATTATTATAGGTATTATATTATAATTATTATAGGTACCAACTAAAACTGCAGTCATGGAAGAGCATGTTCAATAGCTAGTTTCTACCAGCAAGTCAAATTTTTAAAAGGATAAAAAAGAACTCACAACTTTAGAACTTGCGAAAGTTATAACATAATTAAGTCAGTGATAAAAATGACGATTTTGGGACGTTAATATCTAAATAACGGTTTGAGGTTTGTTGAATGTTTATGAAATTTGGAACACATATGTATCTCGTAAGTTTCAACATATGAGCCAAATTTTACATGTTTATGTGGAATAGTTTTTGAGTTATGGAGGGGGAGGCCAAAAGTACCTTCAAATGGTTCGTGTAATAATATTACACACGGTGCTGCTCGCCAGTTCTGTTCGCTAGAACTTGGCTTGACCGCGCGAAATACATAATCAATGATAGATTTATCGTCGTATTTATTTTTTATGTAGGTAGGTACCTTGGTACCTAGGTATAACCACTATAACTACCTAACTTTCCATGTTGGTTTTATTCTAGCTAAAATCATAAATTATATACCTGTACAATATTCCAAATTTATCAATTCATTTAAAATGTATTGTAAAATATTTACGTGACCTATAATTTTAAAACTAAATTAAAACATTATATTTTAATATTAAACTTGTTCTATCAAAGTTTATAAGTTAAATAGGTATTATTTTTACATCAAATATCCACTGGTTTTTAAACGTCTATATTGACTCGTATAATTGAAACCTAAAGCTTACTCATCGAAGCCGTACTAATCCAAGTCTAGGGTTATTTTACTACAAAGGTATTTATTTACTCAACAGTAGTTTTATATAAAAATTCATTGACTAACAAAACGGACATATTACATTTCTAAGTTAAGCATTAACTCAATTAACTGCATTTTATTTTAATTTAAAAATACGTACAACAATAAAATTATTATTTTCAGTGGGTATACCTAGGATATTTTATATTACATATAATATATAGGAAACTAAAATAATATTTATCTTATTAACTTTATTTTATCTTTTACATTATGTAGTACTTATGTCTTATATCTAGATTTTCCAAATAATGATAAATACTTTATACATCACAAATTTTAATTTATACATTTTAAACATTTAATACTTATTTATACATAGTTATTTTAGTTTAACTAAAATCTAAAAATAATATATAAAAATATTAGCTATAGGTATCCTCATGTTAAGATTGATTTTAAAATAAGTTTAATATGTATGTTATGATAGTAATAATCGATGTTATATTAAAGTTTTTATTTCATCGTGTTATTTTTATTTTTAGTAATTATCTTTATTTTTTATATTTAAACTTAAATTTTATACACTATAAGTTACTCGTTTAAAACTCAAACACCAATTTTAATTAAACCATATTTTATTATACAATATATATAAACTCATTTTTGTATTAAATACTTTAAATATACAAACACAGACAATACGATATTAAGACATAAGTGTATTAAACAATTTAAACTATCGTTATTATTCAATACTTATCCAATTATACATGATGGGAAGTAATAAATAATATTCGATTGCTATTCATAAATCATAATATGCACTTTAAGTCTAATGTAATTTATATTAAAAAAAAAAAACAAACAAACAAATATATTATATCTATTCATATCTACACATTTTTAATAAGTATTTATAAGTCAGATCTTATTAGTTTTATATGATACTAGTCATACAAATAACACGTAAACGGATGGGTCGGACCTTCCTAACGAACATCAATCCAACGTACCCAGTACCCACGTTAAACGTTTGACAAGGCATTCAACCCTCTTTAAATATTAACATTAAAGAAAAAATACTTATAAAGAAACTTCATTAACATCATGATGATATAAAAGATATTCGAAAATAATGTAGGTCTTGATTAATGGTTATTAAATCAATGATTTAGATATAGGCGGTTGAAAGAAAAATGAAAGTGTTTTAATTTTCACGTAAAGGCTCTAAATATTCAAAACCATACAGCCTAACATGAAAAAAAAACATGTTTTATACATTTTTGATAGGTATTTAAAGGGTTATTATTTATGTTATAGGTATACCAACACACTTTTTAGAGTTAGTAATTTACCACGTGGCAACTATAAAACATTACAAGATTATCTAAAGTGTATTTTATTATGTTATTACTTATTATCATTATCATTGTGCGTACGGTACGATATAAATACAATTTAAAATTCTACGTACATAATATTTTATAGTGAATTTTAATATAATATACACAACTCGTATTTTTGCTAACAACATTTCAGATTTTAATCGTAACGTGTGAATAATAATCTAATGTTAGTGAAATATTAATTATTATTATATTCATCGATAAAATACAATAGGTATCTAGAACTTTATTAGTTTTTTGGATAACAGCGAAGTGTAAGTATGTGTTTCCGCCAGACCAGCGAGGAAGCCGCTACTTATTATACAGTGTATAAAAATACTGGCCTAAAGGCAGTATAACATCTCGTTGGCAATCAATATTTTTTTTTTCAGACCTCTATACACCGTGTAGGTATATAATATAATATAGATTTATACATGAGGCTCCTTTTATTTTATTGTTTAACAATGTTACGAGTCCCAAAGAGATATAGGTAAATATTTAGATATTGCATGAAAAGCTGACGATTGACGAACAATGCCTACCTACCTACCTATAACTGGAAACCGCTGTAAATATAAATATCAGTATATGATTGACTGATTGACCAAAATTTACTAACAGAAATGATAAGTGGTTAGAGCTTATAAAGAAGAAGAATCTAAAATAAGAATGGTAACAAACAAAAAATAAAAATGATATTGCATAAAATATAATAATTTTAATTTTTTTAAATTGCCTACGACTTTACAAAGTGTAAATAACTACCTACTCTCAAAATACACAAATACAAAAAATACTATCATAATACTTGCATTATTATTTTTTTTAATATTTAAATTAAAATATATATATATTATATAAAATATTTTAATTTTTAACTACCTATAAACAATAGAGTATTAACACTGCATTTTCCTATTTTGTGGAAAGACTTGTTCTAATTTGTTGTTTCGTTTTTCTACTGCAGACGAATATCAAAAACTTCATGTGGTTGAGGTGTTTAAATTCCAGATATTTCGATTTTTGACTCAATAGTTAATACTTAATACCAATAACAAAGACTTAACTCACAAATATTAATAAATAAAAAAGGTAATGCGAAGTACCTTTACTTAAAAACTAAAATTTTAATCACTTACGTACAGAATCGTATATTTATATATTTCGTTATTTAGGCAGTAAAATATGGAAACGCAAAGCGAAACCACTGTAAGTGTCTAAAAAATTATTTACGACTTATATTACTATGATAGTACATGACGGATGTACACGCAACATCATTATGTTAGTTAAGCTGATTTTTAAAATCTTGCTGTTGTGTTCTGTATGCCCTTTTCGATTATTGGCCCTTTTCAATAAAAATATTATAAAACTAGTAACACATCAGTTTCTGTTATAGTTAACTCGTTCTATTATTTTTGTTTTCCATTCATGAAACTTTTGCGTAGCATTAAAATACGTTAAGTTTACGCTTTTGTGTTTATTAATATTCGAGAGCTATTCTTTGATACTAAGTATGCACAATTGTATTTAGGTACAAATATATTAAACATCTACTTGAAAATTTATATTCGAAAACACGAATTAGTAAATATTTCCTTATTGATAAATAAACTAAACTATCGTTTTGCCACACCTTACAGACAACTATAAGTATAATATTTGACGTGTGACGTTTCAGACTTTCAGTAAGTTCACTATCCGCCAACCGATGAACGTTGACGTTACGACTCGAACTTTATTTCAAGATAATGAGCAAAATTTGTAGTTACTTATAATACTTCGTGACTGATGACTATTATAGCGTTGATACGAAAAATATCAATTTGGAGGAAACCAGTTTCCATTTTAAAAATAAGTATAGACATTTGGTTTTGACTTAAGTAATTCATAAAATGGATTTCAATTATTAATTTATGTTTAAAAAAAGTTAGTGTATACCTACTTGTTAATTTATATATATACATTTTTTTGAAATTACCTATATACGATTTTAATATTACATTTGCCAGTTAGCGCGTAGACATGCGAAATTACACAACCCTAACAATGGGTTTTTTCTAACAATAGAAGGAGTAACTTAAAACTAAATATCGTGAATTCAGATAAAACGTAGTATATGTAAGCGTAATGAACCCAACCCAACAAAAATGACGTTGAGAATGAAGTGTAAGTTATTACTATTTTAAAAGATAGGTGAAAATTTAATTTTTATAAGGAAGTATGACTATTGACTAGTATGAGTGAATGAGTGATGTTCATAAATTAAAATAACGGAAGTGAACACACACAGCGTCTTATAACTTTGTACAATTTATTAATTTGTGTCAGCCTTTATTTTATAAGATTCATTTTATTCATTTATTGTCCTATTATTATTATTATATACATAGATACTGAAATGAGAATAAATCAATTCATTATACGAGAATCTTCGTAGACAGTGATAAGATTTAGGGCAATAGCAATTTAAACACACTATATTATTTTCATATATACGCGGCTACTTCCATTTTTCCGTATAGAATAGACTAATATTTTCGGGTCAGTGCGGATTGTACGTCTATACCATAGGGTGGTGAGATAGGGTCTTGCGTCCCTCTTAAAATATGTAACTACGTTATTTAGTATAGGGCATAAAGCTAAATATAATTCATACTAATGCAAATATACAATATGGTATGTCCAATACGCATGCCGCATGTAATATTATATATTTTGTTTTAGCAAACATGTTTACGGTGTAGGTACCTAAACCTTCCTTTATACAAAAAACAATTGTCAACACTTTTAGGCTAAGTATTCAATTAGTTTATTATTATTAAAATGTACATAATTGTGTTTGATTATTAGCCTTCTAAATCGGTACTGAGTAAAAACCAACTAAAATGAAATCGGTTTTAAATTTTAAAATGTATTGCGTGTGTAGGTATACATTGCAGATGATGTGCAAAAACATTAGCATATTATAACTAGTGTGCAAATATAAGTAGATAGAATGCATGAAAAAATTAAGCAAAATCATTAAATGTAATACAATCCAGATGATATTTATACCTAACTGAACTGTGTTCAATTTTTTCTCCATTTCAATTTAAAACTTTTTGAATTAAATATATTATTTGACAACTTATACTTTAAAGTCCTTAACGATGACTTAACTTAAAAGTTATACTATTAGCTAAGTTAATTATACCTAGTTTTCATTAACTCGCCCACCTTTGAATAATTATATTCCAATATTCTATCTGCAGATGTGAATTTGTTGAAAATCTACCACTTATACATATTATTTATTATAAACTCGTAACAAAATGAAAAGTAATCAAAATTAATACACATTTATATAGATACATAACCTAACCTACACAGATAGGTACATTTATTACTACGTACATTGATCCACATTCCACACAACATGTTTTTCAAAAGTTTAAAGTGGGATATATTATACCTATGTAATTTAATTTATTTTTTTCATATGAAACTTAAAATAAACATTTCAATTAACTTTTCACTCTCAAACAGATTTGTATAAACAATATTATTAATTATGATAAAATAAAGATTTTAGACGAAACATTTTACTTTGTATACCTACATCCATTTAAATTATATTAATTTAATTTATACATATCCATAACACACATACGCTCAAACATTTATATAAACACATATAATGTTATGAAGTGTACATAATCATTAATTGACACACAAAACAATATTTTTTTAAGTCGTAAACATACGCATAGCAGTAAACTACAATTTTAGCAAACTCATGTTTTTCGAAAACACGGGTAGTTTTGGATTGTGTACCATATGTACAAACTTTAATGAGCGCTCCAAAAAACTGATGACACAGAACATTATACAAATTTAACGTTCGTATGTGATTGCGTTGAATATTTTCGGATAATTTTATGCATATTAATTTTTAAATACATAACATAATATGTTAAAAACATTTACACACGAAATTAAACGATTGACTATTTAAAAATGTTTTATTAAAAAATAAATAATGATCATAGGTACGTTATTAAAATGTTAGGTAATCACTAGTTGATATTCAATTGAAATGATTTCAGACCTGATAATATGTTAATTAGTGATAATGTTATCATTTGTTTATTTTGTCCCAGAATTACAAAAATATCATTATTTTTTAATAAATAAGAAACAAAACAGAATTGTTTAATAATCAATTGAGAATTCAGTCTAATACATTTTAATTTTTAAGATACACTATATTTCTATAAGTAAATTATAGCGTACGATTTTATAGTTTAATTAATACGGTTAAAACAGGTAAATCTACTAATGAGATTCATTTCTTCTGTTAACGAAATAACTATAAACAATGAGTTTCCGACTCCGTCTTATGAATAAACATAAAATAATACAAATCTAAAATTTAGAATAAGTTTAAATAATTTGATGTAGTATACAGTATAATATACTATCTGTTTTAAGTTTTATATTATGATATATTATTAATTTACATTTTTTTTTTTTTTTGCTACATACCTACAAATCATATACACATATACACATACCAATCTTTTAATTTCGTTTAAAACTCATAAACGATAATAGCAGTTGATGGTAGTCTATCTATATTCATGTATTTTGAAAACAGCAAAAAACAATACATAAATGGGATGCAATATCTCAGATTATGGTGTACAGTGTGTTCAATATGGTATAGGTTATAATAATACACTATGCACACATTTTTTCAATAACATTTTATAGAATTATTTATTTTTTATACCGTCATGTCACGTCTCTCGAAAAATGTATTATTTAATACTTATAAAAACAAATCTTGTTCGTTGATTGTTCATACTAAATATAATTAAATATAAATATATAATATAATATAATTATTATATTTACTAGCTGACGCTGTGCACTTTGTTGTCCGTTAAAAATGCCAATTCTATAATGTAATTCATACTTTGTTATTGTTATACATATAATATTTGGTTTTATGGTGTTCAAAACGAATGTGAATTCTGTAAAATTCTTTCTTATTAGGTACTCACTAACTCTGTGATACAAATGTACCGTGTAAATTGAAAGCATCAATATATCGTTATTCAGGCTCTACATTTATCAGTTAGTGAGTTGTTAAGGTTATATTATAGTTAATAACTATTCTGCTTGGCGTGGCCCGTAGAAGTGAGCAATATATTATTATCGGGTAAGCAATCTACCGGTGGTGGATTGCGAACCACATAAAGAGTGTATGCAAGTTTATAATTTCGCTAAACCTTAAAATTCAAAGTTATATCAATTTTTTTTTTTTTTACTTGATCAAACATTCGATGGAATAGATACAATAATGTGCAGTCTGGTGGTTTTTAATATAGTTTGGTGTAACAACTTGACTTATGTGTTGACTGTTGACACATTCACCACTAAACCACTTTATTATAACAACTAATTAAAAACTAATAGCTACCATACATAAACAAGTAAACAACAATCTCCACAGTAAATCTCAAAATTACCGTTTGAGCACACTCCCTGGTTGGACCTAACGGAAAAGCTGGGCATTAATGAATTAAAAATTAAGTTAAAACATTAAAGTCATTTTAATTAAGTTAATTAACTCGTTACTTTTGTTTGAAATTAACTTTTACTTAATAAGTTACTTTTTTTAAAGATTAATGTGTTAACTTTAAGTTAATTTTATTCAAAAATATTTAAATTAAGTTAATTTTAGTCGAAACAATAATGTAAATTTTTTAATAGTATTTTTAGAAAAGTTGGTTTTTTGATAGCTACTTAATACTTTGATGTATCATTTTAAATTTTCCTCTTGTGCATAAAGAAAAGCTATCTAATAAACATTAGTATATGTCTGGAATTTTTATATTCTGAAAATTAGAAAATTTTAACTTTAAATTAAGTTAAGTAACATTTGTTTCAAAGTTAACATTTAACTTAACGAGTTAACGAAAAAAAATATGAGTAACTTTTAATTTAACTTAACTTAATTATTTTAAAATAACTTAACAAGTTAAAAAAAAAAAATCGATAACTTGTCCAGCCTTGCCTATTTCATGAAAATCGGTAAAGCTGTTTCGGAAAAGTTTGATAACAAACATTTTCCGTGTTGTGACTTGTGACACTAGATTTTTATTTATTAGATAATTATTCATCCAAACCGTTTTTATACTTTTAATTTATAATTTTTAATATTTTTCCACCGTGTTTTAGTTAAATGTTTCTAAAGTTATAAAATTTTCATTTCATTTTTTTAACCAACGAAATACACTCAAAACTAATATATTTAATTTATTTTACTTACAATTATTTAATTTCTTTTTTTTTTTTTTGAATCTTGTATACGTTTTAGTTTTTTTTTATTTTCTTCCATCTTCGATATATATATTAAATTATTGTATTTGTTTAAATAGATATTAGCTTTCTTTCGTAAATCATTAATTTCGTTCATAAGATTCGTATTTTCTTCCATTGTTGAATAATAAAATTCGTTTTTCTTGCCAAATGAACATAACATATCTCTCAAACTATTAATGCGACGTTTCAAAAAATCATCCTGCTTGAAAAACTCTTCTCTTCCTTTTATTTCTTTTTCTTCGATTTCGCGAATCTCGATTTCTCCAACATATCTCTTGAATATATCCTAAACAATATTTATGTACTTTATTTTTTAACTTCGAATAACCATTCAACTTACAGTTAATAATCTTTTATTTTCAAATGTATTATGATAATACTGAGAAGCTACACGTAAGTCAATTTCCATTTGTTTAATAATACTCGTCAAATTTTCTAAACGTTTTCTTTTATTAATTAATTCATTTTTAGTGTCAAATTTCTTTTTTATTAATTCTTCTAAAGATACATTTAAACTTTGCATTTCATCAATATCAACTTCGAGTTTAATTTCTATCTTTATATATACATATACATTATACATATATAATAAATTATAAATTATTACTTATTATATATTATAAGTAAATTAAAAAAAAATCATATTGTAATTTAAATAGCTGATTATTTTTTAATAGCAACTATTATAATATAGGTAAATGCATTTTTAGTTACTTGATCGTTTAAATTTTTCATTTCTTGTATTTCCAATTCTAATGGTTCTGTGGTTTGTTCTAATTCAATAATATCTTCCTTTAACACTTTTAAATCTTTTACTAGCAGCGACATTTGTTGCTTAACATCTAGAATTTGAATATTTTTTTGCGGTATAATATCATTGCATTGTTTTATCAATCTTGTTAAAATAAAAATTCTATTTTTTTTTTTTATGGCCGCCAGTTTTAATTCCTCAATATCATTTTCAAGGAGTTCTATTGACCGCCTTAGCTCCTCAATACTTTGTCTATACCTTTAAGAGTATTTATAATTTATATACAATGTACTAAGTACTTATATAGTTACCTATCTATTAATATGAGCTAAAACTACTTACAAGTTATGTTTAATTTTGTCCTCTGCTAAGGCACTCATAGTACTTGAATATAAGTCTTTTAACTTATTCAGCTTATCGGTGAATTTATTTTTCATACTAAAAACATTTTCATCTACATTATTTTCAGTATCACCTACCAACATTTTTGTGTTATTTTTTTCATTAATCAGTTTTTCCTTCGACTGAAAACAATTCCATCATTATTTTAAATTTTGATTTTATAGTTTAGAAATAAATCGTGTTATGTACTTGTAATATGTCTTCAAATTTTTGTCTACGCTTCTTCTCGTAGTTACTTGCTGCCTCCTGTAACTCTGTGTCTAATTTATTTTGCTGTGCTTCTAAATTTCTAATTCAATCGGAATAAATTATAAATTATAATATTAAATATATTAAATAAAATCAAAAAAAATTACTTTTTTAGCCCAGAAGTCAACTGAAATCCGTGGTTTTCAAGAATTGAAAATTTTTTATATTTTTTTACTAATTGTTTATTATAAAATGACTGTAAATTGATTATACTTTGCTCATTCATTTCACTTAATTGACTTAACTCAAATTTGAGTTTACTTATCAAATTATTTTGTTTTTCTTGCTCTTCCTTAAATTACTTATATATTAATATTTTATCATTTTAAGTATAAAAGCTATTACCTACTTCATTTTTTTTTATAGTTTCATAATATTGAGTTGTGTTTTCTCTATTTATATCGTTAATTTCCTGTTCTTTTGCTTTTATTAATATATTTATATTAATTGTATTTTCTGTCTCTAATTTATTCACTGCTCCTTCAATTTTCTTTATATTTTCGTGCAATTTATCGTATTCCAACAAGTTAACTAGTATGTCATCAGTACATACATGCGGTTTTTCGATCTTTCTAATTTTATTCTCTGTGTTTTTCACCTCCCATACACATATATTTGAATCATCAGAACAAGAAACCAAAACTGTACCGTCTGTTGCTAAACACATCTTGACCGTCGAAAGATACATGTCGACAAATACAAATGATTATTTAATCATGTTTCAATAATGAAACAATAGTCGATCATAGTAATACATGCCTAACTACATTTATTACATTAAAGGAAAATAATCATATAAATCTATAAATAATAAAATTAAAAAATAATAAAACGTGTGAACTTAATGAATCACGTATTTTAATGTAATTGTCCTGTGTGTACCTTAAATTTTAATAGTTTTTAAAATTAAAACAATATATTACTAAATAATATATTTAATTAAATCTTTCGCATTGTCTATTGAAATAATAAATGTAATACAGGCATAACAACTTCATTATATCGTTCACAAAATAGTTGATAGCGTAAGCTATATACTGAATATTATTATCCGTTGAAATATCATAAAAGTTAATGATTTAATTAAATAATGATTAATCATTTTCATTTTCATTCGTATTATGATGATTAGTTTTAAATAATATTAATAAGCTACACTTAATATTAAATTAATTAAAATTTTAAAAATGTTGGTCATTACTACATCCTTAGAAAACCTTCATACCTAACATACCTTCTTGACGCCATGACTGTGAATTTTGAATTCTTTGTATTCGATTTGAACTCCCATAGGTAATATTACGGTCAATATTACACCATTTTCGGCTGCTATGAATAAAATTAAATTTGACTTAGAAACTGAAACTGCATTCAATGGTATTCCATAAAAATTCACTTCACGTTTAACCTTAAATAAAAATTTTTTCAAAAATAGTAATCTATTTAATTTATCTTACCTAATCTAATATAAAACTGTTTTAAATTACTATGACGCCACACTAGAATTTTTTGCATCTATATTAATTTTGGAAATTTATATTATAAAATGTTTGGTAGGTACAATAATTTGAATGTATATAGGTCACTATACACACTGGTTGATTTTTTAGTTATCTACTGATTTATAAAACTTAAAAAATAACACTGTCTACGCTTTGTTTATTTTAAGGATATTTAATGTTGAAGCTTATTTTTGTATAATAGTATTTATGTCTTGTTATTTAAATTTAATCTAATTTATAGCAAATATATCATTAAATAGATGACAATCATATTTTACTCATTTACAAAGTGAATTACAAAATTTGGAACAAGAAGAAAATATTTTGATTCAATACTTCAATATTGTGGGTATACCAGATATTATTACGAAGATGGCACATTTTAGAGAGACGTCTTCATAAACCAAACATGAACAGAATTGAAAACCTTTCGGTCGTAGACTTCTTTCAAACTGCCGTCCTTAGCAATGACGAATAATTGATTAACGTCTTGTGCAACTGCCAAATCCGTGTAAGCCGCTCCCGAATAGGGAGCGATATGCGTGAGTACTTTTCCCGTTTTTGTGTCGAATGTACATATGGCACCAAAGATGTCATAAGCGACTATATTCATATCGTAATTGCACCAGACCAACTTTTCAATCTAATCAGAGTTAAATTTCCATAGCATAAATGGATAATATTATAATATATGTGCCTCAGTGGTGGATTCAAGGGGGGAGCGAGAAGCCTGGGAACCCCCCCCCCCTTGGTAGTTATATCTCGTATTTGTAAGGCCTAACATTAAATCCTTGTGTTTACAAAATTAATATAAAAAATTTTAACACTCCCCCCCCCCAAAAAAAAAATATATATATATATACATATATATAATAATAATTAAACCTTAAATCCAACACTAAGGTATCTTATTATATAGATATATAACTAAAAATTTTATTGATTATATTATATCATAAAATATTTAAAAACCTCACCATTATAGAAAAATAGAAAATTATTTTTCAACTTTTTGTTTTTAATGAAAATATATTTATTCATAATTTATATTTTATAAAAAAAATAATAGGTACTGAGTCTCACTGAAAAGATTCATACGGAAACTATAAAATAGTTAAGAATAAATATCATTTTTTTAAACTATACACTCATAGTGCATATCTAAAGAACCATAACATTAGAAATAAAATTTCCAAATTTGTTCACTTCCATATTTTTCTCGAAGTTTCTTTGAATATTTTATACTTTGTAAATCTACAGGGAAATATTTGTAGCTAGTTAAACTTATTACAAGAATATAAAAGTAATCGCGCCATAGAAGAAACGTAATGTTTCAAAATCAACAATGGTTGTTCTTAACTCATTTTATCGTTAGTAGTTAGTTTATTTTAATAGCCTATACTTAAAAAATGACGGAAACATGAACCGCCGGTTAATGATGAAGTTTAATAAGCTATAAATTAATAAATGTGAATTACAATTTAACGTAGAATAAATTCACTAAATTATATTTTTAATTTTTTATGTTAATTTTGGATTTCATACTTTTTGTTATTTTTAATGCCACTTTAGAGCGGTAAAATTTAGTCAAGCATTTTTAAAACCCAAAAGAATATTTTATTAAATCTAAAAGGTTTATATAAATTTTTTAACCTTTTTAAAGGATTTTTATTGTTTTATTGTTTTATTTTCAATGTTTTTATCATCCATAAGTGGTTCAAAATCTGTACCCTACTTATTAGTTAGTCAATTTTTTACTTAGTACTCGATGCTGTGTAAATAAATATATGCAATATTTACAGTTCCCAAGTGTCCGAGGCACGAAAAACATTTCGCGAACTTTAGCGAACAGTAGACCTCTATAGCACCTGGTTTAGCCACGGCGAACATGTGACCGGACCCGCTGAACGTGACCGCAGTGCAGTTCCTGATTGGGAAGATTTTCAACGGCACTAGATCGTCCATCTGTACCATCTGGAACGCCAAGTGGTCCGAAAACGCTGTTAATGAATACAGCCCAGTGGGGTGCATCGAAACGATGCACACCTGTTTTGGGTAGTGTTTGGACAGAATCAACGTGCACTGCACATAGTCCCACACTTTGATAGTATAGTCCACTTTGCCGCATGTCATTAGAATCGGTTTCCACAAGCTCGTCGATAAGCTCTCCACAATGCCATGATGCATATCAACGCCGATTGGTCCAGGTACGATGGGTAAATTCTGACGGAAAAACAGAAAAACACTAAATCTGTAGTGTAAAATACGTCCATTCGCTGCACAGTAGGTAATAGCATTATACCCATAGACATTAATATGCTAGTCCTAGTTATACTATTATATAGGTATTATTATATTGTTAACATCGTATAATACATTATACCAATACGAATCATCAAATAGTAAGAAAAGGGGCATGTACCTCAAAAAGTTGAGAACTATTCTTAGATGTCTTAGCCCTTAGGTGATACTTCACTAGCAAAAAATACGTTTTAGATTAGCATAAAAATCTAAAAAATCTTTTATTTTATAACGTAGGAGTTAATTTTAAATAATTTCTATTCGTTGATAGATATGTCCTTGGTTTATTTTATTTCATTGCGGTTAGATAAGATCTTTTTTTAGAAGTATAGAGCTTTTTACATTGAGAATTTTACTTTTTTTGGGCTCGAATTGTCTCTAATAAATTCAATAAATACATTTTACTTTAAACAAAAAAATATTTCCAAATAAGCAAATATCCAAAGTTCATCTGCTTGAACCCAAATATTAATCTTCTAGGAATTAAATTTAAATTCATTTAATTGGTATTTTAAAGTTAACTTATTGATAAAAATATTGAACGCTGCAGTAGTCTAAGTAAAAAAAAAACATAT
This sequence comes from Aphis craccivora, assembly GCA_009835225.1. Lineage (NCBI taxonomy): Eukaryota > Metazoa > Arthropoda > Insecta > Hemiptera > Aphididae > Aphis > Aphis craccivora. The sequence goes on from VUJU01000241.1 coordinate 117,285, forward strand.
TTTTAAATGTTGAAGGTGATTCATGCACACTACACAAAATAATCAAAAGAAAAAAATTGGTAAAGCTACTGTATCAAAGTCCTAACTTAGTAGTTTTCTGGCAAAACCATGGAATCTCATTATTTTAGCAACACCGGAATTTTTTTTACTATTAGCGTTCCTACCTACACTGCACCTTACAGTTATCTCCGCGATAACACGCAATAATGAACTACGAGTTAAATTATATCGTCATACAAGCATCGTCGATTCGTCATCATTTTCGTCCAGTTGAGTCAGACGTGACTGGTACAGTTGAGGCCGTTTCGTGATAAACGTCAATATCTTGCCGTTGGGACTAATGCATACGCTCTCTATGTAATGCATTGGTAACTCGTCCTTTACTTCTTCCTGCTGCAAGTACCGGTATTCTTCTTTGATAAGCTTGTCCGCTTTTTCATATCTGTCAACATTAAAATCAACTTAGCCCGGGAACGGTAGCTTAAAATTCAATATCGGACTTAGAAGCACCATCACTTTTCCAGTCACAATATTTTAAATCCATAACTAACTTATACATACAATCTTATGAAATGCTTTCTTGATTGCAGGTGCGAAAACCTAGCCTGACCATGGGTGATGCACCCACCTAATCACCGAACTAATTATCAATAATCGATCGATTGATCGGTTAGATAGATCCGTTCCCGAGTGCGTGTGTGGTTTGTATGTATATTTACCTTCGTCCTTCGTCCATTTTCCGGAAATGATAGATGTTAAAATCACCAACTAACAGCACCAAACCAAATTCGAATGTAAAACAGCTACGAACGACGTCGTTCCGTGATATATTAGCAGAAGTGGTCAGGGTTAGATGTTGAATCTCTGTCATTATCGTTGTTACGTCGATTTCAGTGGTCGCGTCAACACGATACACAGCTTGTATATCGCCGTTCTTGAACAGAATAACATTGCCGTCAATGGTGCCCGCTAAACACCTGTTCAGACAAATAACAAGCACATTTAATAAATATCATAATGTGATCCGTTACACATTCAAGTAAACGCCAGAATTATAACCGAGTAAGAGCAAGTTTACTTGAGTGATGTCAGCTAAAAAAAATGAAAATAAATTATTACTTTATTTTTCACAACATGGATAATTAAAAAACTGTGGTTCATTTTTTTTTTATTTATTTAACATATTAACTCTTTTTTTCGTTGTTTCTTAATTAATGTCATGTTATTAAGATCCTGAACTTAACTAAAAATCATTAAAAAAAATTTCTTAAAAAGCACACAAAATTCCATAATAAGTACAAACATAAGCAATTAAAAAAAAAAAAAACAAAAAAAAATGATTATTCTCTCTCCAACTTAGAACATTCCTGTTTTTTATACATTAAAGATAGAATTTATACACAATTGAAAGAGAGGAGAAATGACCTGGAAGCAGTAAAAATGTCTATGAATAAATATAGAAGGAAAGAAAGAAGAGAAAGCTCGAAGAAGAGGTAAATGAACAGAATAGAGAATATTAAAAAATAGATGGTATTAGTAAAGAATTCGGGAATAAAGCCCTATCCCTAAACCCCATTCTCAAACACTTTATAGAACAAATACCTAACCTAACTCTAGAAAAGACAAAGCATACAAGTATTACCTATATATATATTGTTGAATATTGTATTAGTATTTTCAACTTTTAAAACGTTAATGGTACCTACCTATTCTAAATAATTTTCTCATATTATTTATTTATTTTATTTTTTTGTATAGTATCATTAAATACATTGTTTTATCTTATAGCTATAGTCTTATATAATATATAGTAACTTTATTACAAATATATCATTATTTATATTATTATAACATATTTGACATATTATGTATAAGAATTAAAAGTTTAAGTAAAAATACGATATACTTATTTTTATTTAGACATTCATATAATTAAAAAAAATATATTACTATTATTGTCATTTATTTTTACTGTGATATACACTTCACTAAAGGTCATTTTAAAGAAAATATTTTTGGAAATGCTGATCGATCAACACATAAGTCATTACATTATATAATTATGTAGATACTAGGTATATAGATAATAGTGACCATAGTGACCATAGTGTTCATAGACGTATTCAGTACCTGTCTCCGCACAGCCAACAAACGCACGTAAAGTGTATGCCGTCTGCTTCGCGAAAACCGTATTGCTGCCAATCCTTCTCGGGTTTGGTCATCAACCTGAATAGCTCTTTGCCTACGAAACAACATATTGCAGTGTCGATCGGGTTCAATGCCATCTGTGGATACAAAAATGATCAGGGCCGTACTTTGGTGTACCTCCAGTAGTTAAGTACACTTAACACGTAGAACTTTGTTTTATATTGTTATACTATACCTACATCTATAGGTTAGAATTCGTCAAAATAAAAGTAAAAAAAAAAATCCCCTTTGGCAAACGCCATTTTTATTTTTTACCTTATAGTTGTCGCAAAATGAACCACATACACACATACACATACGACACGCGTTTAAAATTCACAACTTACGTCGGACACGGGTCCATCGATCCGCACGTACGTTTCGACCGTTGATTTTCTCCAGCTGTAATAATACAGCGTACAATCCGACCCGTCGCGGCCGCCGACGACTAGAGCCGCCACGAATATATTGTCCCATAAAAACTGAATTTTAGTGAACCGCCGACCAAAAGTCTTTTGCGATCTGTCGTCTTCGCCATCGCCGTCTTCGTTGTTGTCGTTGTAGTCCGGCTCCTGGAACACGTGCTTCAAGTCGCACGTGCGCAGATCGTAAATGCTAATCACCGGTCTCGCGCTGTCACCGCTCACTATCCCGTTCGCTATGTCCTCGTCTACCGTCGCTACCGCCAAAACGTGACTGCAAGCCGTTCAGGGTACTTAGGTATAAAGCAGTGATGTACAAAATACTTAAAAATAATTAATTCTTTACCGTGATAGGTACTATAGTGGTTACTATATCTATATAGATACACCATATACACAAATACACAATGGGAACTTAAAATTGCATTAAATCAATAAATACTCGATGTACGCGATACATAGGTAAAAAAAAAATATTCAAAAATTCGATATTTAAATTTTGAAATACTCGATACGTAATATGTAGACTATGTGAAAATATATCGTTACGTTTCAGATGAGATTTAATGATACAAAATACAATTTATCTAAGGACTATGATGCTGGCCATGTCTGGATATAGATATAAATGATATAATACAACGGTGACTTATTTGGGTGACTGAATGCGTATGGTATTTTTTTAAACACGATTAAGTCAAATTGACAAGGTACCTATAAACAGTTTATATTATAAAAGGTCAATAAAAAAAATGTCAGTATACCTACAAATAATGCGTCAATTATAGTCAATTAAATTTGAAACTCGGAAATAAACATTAAAAATATTCCAAGTAATTATATTTTCGAATACCTACAAGCCCAATTGGTTTTGTATTATTATTATAAAATAAATAAAATATAATATAGGTGGCAATGACAATTAAGAGTAGCCAGTAGATACAATTGAAAAATGGAAAAGTGGATAATCGCTCTGCTATACATAGGTATATATTGCTATTATAATAATTTATTTAACTATCAATTAGTAATAACGGTAGATAAAATTTTTTCTGGAAAATATTACATTTTTACCTATATTTATAATTTTTAAGTTATTAATATTTAATAATTACCTACAATATTCACATCATTTATATGGGTAATCATTATTAATTATTGAGTTGATGCTGTTTTGTACTGACTTATTGTTTTTAAATTACATTTGTCTACACTATGAGGTATTAAGTGAAATTAGCACCGAAATAATGACAAAATTGGCAATATTAAGACGTTATGACTTTTTTCTCTCCGGTAGGTAGGTTCCTATAGGTACGAAGTACTTAATAATGTTTTGGCGCTGGTTCTCGGTTAAGTTATTGGTTCGATCAAACGGCGTTATGTGCAACTATATACATAATAATATAGGAAGCCAAGTAGCTACCTACCTATATGTACACTAGCTATACCTAGTGGTGTTTAACCCTACACTGCATGACTACATATAACTCCACTTAACCCATCGATTAATCGATTATAAATATTAATAAAATCATTGATTTATAATATCCATAACTGCTTATAAAGTATATATTTTGTAATCAATGGTTATATAGGTACGTGTTATGTAGTATGGCTAGGTCGATACGTCGCTCGTGCAATTAACGACGGAATGCATAAAATTTTCCAGCCCCTGGGCTGTACCTATATCTATACATATTATATCGGTGGGGTACCTTATCTGTGCAAAACATCATTCGCGCCCCCACGATATCATACGTACTTGCTGCGGTTCAAGTCCATGGCCGTGATGACTTTCCGCGGTCCTTCGGGCAGGTTGATAAACCTCTGTGTGTTTTCCTTCATGTTGTAGATGACGATGACCGACATGGCCGGGTACACGACCACGTCGTTTTTCCAATACAGGCAGTTTCCCGACGAGATTTTGTTTATCCCGAACACGAACTTGGGCTCGATTTCCAGGGTCGCCGACGAGCCGAAAAACATGTTCGCGGTCATTGTCGGGCCGGTTTTGAAGAGTTTTTTTTTAGCCTAAACGAAACTGTATATGAGTATATGACACACGTTAGTGTCGGTGTGATGGGTTGTACGAAGAGGAGGTGCTTTATTCCGTTCGCCAAATTTTTCAAGGCGGCGCAATAATAACATAATATTATGTGCTCCGACGATAGTCGTACACGTTTTGTAGTAGGTATCGCCGTTTTGTTTCCACGGCGCCGAGTCCGTTACCATGTTGTTGTTTTTTCTTTCCAATACGATCACGTAGGTTTGATAAACATAGATTTTATTATTTATCGTCACCGTGTCGGATAGATGTGTGATCGTCTTTTCGGAAACACGAAGAATCTTTGAGATTATTTTCACGGGGTTTTATGACAAGCTAGAAATAGGTATTTAATAGGAATCTAAGTATTGATCCGATAACTCAGTCTTAGTGTTTGGGCATAAATATTTTGATTTTGTTTCATCTTGTGCAAACATTTTACGAAAAATTTGTTTATTCATAAAATGTTTGCAATTGATCAATTTTTAAGAAAATAATATTATAAGTATTTTGTATGTGCGTAATTGTGTAATAATGCATTTTAACAATTATAAACCACTTTTGAATTAATATGTAGTACATTTAAGGTTGATAATACAAGTTAAATCATTAAAATATTATATCTAACATCACTAAATTGATCTGGCTTAATGCAAATTTGCCATGTTGTACATCAGTAAAATGAGACAAATACTAACATTTATCTTATTATAAATATATTATTATTAACATTTTTAATGTTATTAACTTATTACTCTTTCATAGTTGAAGAACAGAACCATTGAAAATAGTTATAATAACTAATTAGTAACTTTATAGATGTTTTAAAAAATCAAATTTTAACTTGCATTAGTATGATAAGTTAAATAAACAAAAAATATTTGTATTTGTATCAAATATTTAAAAACACGTATTATTATTTAGCACATTTAATGACCTATTTTGAAATAATTAACATTAAAAATAATAATAATAATAATAAAAATTGGCTGTTAATCAATCATTATATATTTTTGTTTTAATAAAATTAGATTGTATATTAGGATCATTTTTTATAACACATTAATAAAAAAATTGTCTGTCATAAAACCCTGGATATAACAAAAAAAAAAAACATTAGCATGGTAGAAAAATTTAGGTCTTTCATAATCATAATTTTGAAAAAAAATATATCTAATAATTAATAACTAATAACTTTTTCTTAAAACCAATTTTTACTGTATTTCAACAGAATACATTACATTATACAATACATTTTACAAATTTTGAATTTCCAAGAAAAACAATATTATAATAGTTAAATTATACTTAGATATTAAGGGTACAATGTTAAAAAACAGATTTTTTTATCATACAATACAGTACATGTTTCGATATTGATTTACAAATTAAAATTGTTTTCTTAATCGAACATTTATGTACCTATATATATATATATTAAGTTAGTTTAAAAGTATTTATTTTTAATTAATACATAATGATTATAGATTGATAAATAGATATTTCTAATATTAGTAATATATTTATAAATTACTACAAAAATTAAATTAAAAAATTAAAACTATTAAGGTTTTAAACCTATTTTAAAGGATCTGTTTGATACCGTGATGGAGATAGCCCTATCAAAGACATTGCTTTAGAAAAGTCTAAATCATTAAATAAAGAACTGGCAATACTCGCTGAGGTTATATTTGAACAATCACTAGTTGTAGGAACATCTTCTAATGTCAACTTGTTGGCATTACATGACTGCAAATAAGACTCTAAATGTTCAATTAAAGGATTTGATGTCGAAAAACTTGATGTTGACAGCAAAAGTTGTCGCGATGAGATTACAGCAATCAAATTTTGCAAATTGTTTTTGGCAGTATCGCCTGAACTACCAATACAAACTATTTCACTTAAGAAATTCCATAGAAATCTGTGTATTGTATCATCTTTTGGAAATTTGTCCATCAGCGAAATCTAAAGTAAACCACCATAGTAAATGATATTAGTTATTAAATTTTAACAATTGAAAAATTATGTATACCTTTAATTTTTCTAAATAAGTAACATTGTTTTTGTATTTATCTTTAAAATTAATTATATCCGGATCATATTTATTAAAATCAACACATTTTTTCTGAAAAATAAAAAAGTTTTTTTTATAAATATTTGTATATGATTATGATAACCTTAAACATTTACAACAAACTAATTAAATTTAAGTTTATACTTGTATATAACTTACCAATGCCATAACAATATCTAGTGTTAATGATTTTTCTGGTTTAGTAGTAAAATGCATGTTCATTGGACGTCCATAATCGTGTATTTCATTTTCAAACGATGGAAGTACCCAGTAACATGTGATAGTTGAATCGAGGGTCGATTTGTCTTTATCATAAGGTGCTAAATCAACATTTATAGAATTAAATCAATAACTTTCCAAAAACATAATTGAACAATAAAAGAATATCTTACAACAAATGATTCCAACACACGGGATATATGATTCAACGGTAGGTCCTTTTATTTGTACTTCATAATCCAGTTGGGCTTCGATATCTCTTAATGTAGGAGTAGCAATTGTTTCAGGATGTGAATGATACCATCCAACTAAAACCATGTTTTTGGCTGTAAATGTGTTTCTTATTTCTTCTTCAATCAATGAAGTGAGTTCTGCATCATGTAGACGACTTCTGAATGGGTATGCGTTTTTTACAGTCAGTGCTATAAAATACATATTACAATAAAAAAGATAACCATATAAAATAAAATTGTATTGAAACACAAACTTTGTGTTGAAAAATCCCAATTTCCAGCGAGATATCCAACAACTTCTGAACTCATCAAATGACAATGAAAATCTAATAATAATTTTGCATTTGCTGATATATTAACATGAAATGGTTGCACTTTATTAATGTAAGACCAATCTGTACATTCTACTAATGTATCTAGATTTCTGTAAAACAATAATATCAGTCAAACTATTAGATCATTTATTAAGGTTGCCATACGTCCCAGTTTTGCCGGGACACTACCGGTTTTTAACCAAGTGTCCCGGGGTCCCGACAAAGTGTTTCAGAACAGCGATTTGTCCCAGTTTCAAAATTTTACTCGATAAAATACCGATTTTTAATTCTGAGAAAACATTATCTTCCTACACATTACAAAATGCAAGATTATACGCGCGATAATCATAAGTATTTTATTTTTAGACTTTGTTTGGTCTAATTAACATTAGCCCTAAAGACAATAATAAATTGGGAAAATATCAAAAAATCAGTAGGTACTCAGGTACTCTTTATAAAAGCTACAATGTCAAATAATGTTAATTTTGGCAAAGAAATGTATTTTGAACAATTCAAAATTGTTTTCATCAACAAAATGACGAGTGGCATTGTCAAGAAATAGAAAATAAATTAATATACATTTTCAAAATATTCAACAATAACAATCATACATTTTTTGAGCTATTAAAAGTTGTTGAATTTAGTTTTGTTTTACCGGGTTCAAATGCAGCTGTGGAACGTGTTTTTTCACTGATGAATAGCACATGGACAAATTCAAGAAACAAACTTGATATTAAAATGGTAGAAGCTACTCTTAGTATAAAAACGCGCTTCAATAATAAATCTTGTGAAGTATTCTACGACCAAATTTTGGGAAATAAGTCTTTATTAAATCAAATTCATGGATCAGCCAACTATGTAGTAAAATCAACAGAAAAAACCCTGGACTCCTAAAGTTCTGAGGACTAAGAATATGAATTATTATTATTTTTATTTATTTTTTCTTTTATATGCGATATATAAATAATTTTTATCCATTCAAAATGTCCTGGATTCAAAACAATATAATCTGGTAACCCTAACATATATTATAATTTATAACTAAACAAGATAAAAAAAATAGTGAAGCAATTATAAAATGCATAATAAATATTATAATGTTAACCAAATTTAAAAATGAAACTATTGATTAAATTGTTTTTTTTTCAATATTATGTTATATAACTCAATTTTCTTAAATTTACAGGGCATTAAAATTTTTAAATATGTAGATAGAAAACTTTGAAAAAAATATTTAATTGTTGTGTATTGAGAAAACAAACTTACTGATTACTAGATCTCGAACGAATTTCACTAAATTTAATAGGTTCTTTTGCAACAGGTGACTCAACTGGTGAAGTCAATGGTAAAGCTTCATTTTGGATTGCATATGTGACATCAGATTCTATATCTTCCACTAAAAACAGTTCTTTATTAACATTGTTATTATAGGAATGTTTTTTACATAAAATAAAAAAATAAATAAAAATATTAGACAATCTGATAGGATAGGTAAATGATGTTATACCAGCATGTATGTATTCAGTATTCTCAATCATACAAAAAAAAAAAATACTTTATATGTTCACAGCTTTAATTTTAAACTGAATTAACTTATTGTAAAACTTAAAGTAAACATAATATCTGTATTTGTAGGATTCTCTTTTTACTTTATTTTAATTTTTAAAAGAGTTACAAGAAGTATTAAGTATGTAAAATATAATTAAATAAGCCCAGAACTTATAATCATAAATGAATATAATTTTATATATCACTGTAACAAAGAAAATTATATAATCCAAACGTTAACAGTTGATTTATTATATATTTATAAAGATCATAATTCGTGTAGCTTTAATTAACATATTATTATGAGTACCTAGGCAAAATATTTCAATTTAAAAATGCTCATGTATAATAAAAAAGTTAAAATATATTTATATTTTTTAAAAAGGACCAATGTGCTAACACATATAACATTCTAATATTAAAACTAATAAGTAATTTTATGCTTCTATACAGTCGTAGATAAAACAAATAATGTACATAGTGCTAATATTGATGGTGAACTAATAGTAGCTGAAGGACAACCACTTAAATACAAATTTATCTAAAAAAAATTTTAATTTATTAAATTTAAAAAAGTTATAAATTACTATATTATTAACCTTTAACCACATGTGTTTCTATTGTATTTATCAAAATTATGTAAATAATGTTTTTCATTTCAATAACAAAACAAAACCATTCTAATTGAATGTTATAAAAATAAATATATATATTTGAATTCTTACCTGGAACTATATTGTGCTCTATACTTGAAGATTCCCTTTTTCTAAAATATGCATGTTTATATGCATCCAATTTCTTACCTTTATATCGAATCTATTAATAAAAAAATATTTAGTATAAATATTCATATTTTATAAAAATTAAAATATACTATAAACTCTGTTTTATACCAAGTACCTATATTTTATTACACATTATAAATTGTATGATTATGATTTTGTAATTATGTATCACTATATAATATACTATATAGAATATAAATCTTCAAAAAGTGAAGATTTTGTTATATTATATAAGATAAAGCAACATTTAATTTAAATTGTTAACGTTATCTATGTTTTTTATAGAATAATAATTATTATTATTTATTTATTAATAAAATAATCATCACATATAATTACTTGAAAAATAAGATACACAATTCAATGTAATACAATTTCTATAATGCCTTTACATTAATTTGTAATGTGAATATTAAAAAAAATATATTTTAAACTATTTATTAATTTTTAACAATTTACTAATAAGCTATTGTAAGATATATACAGAGTGTTTCATAAAGAACGCAGTTTTTAATTCAGCTATAAATCGATTTTATTTTATAAGAAATACATTATTAATGGTACATATTATTTCACTATGACTTGAGGTTTAAGTCTGAAATACAATATCGTGCATATAACCCCCTCTAATTACTCAACACGCAGTGACTCTATTATCACTCCACCTGCCCAAAAGCATAACCAAACAGTTACTCGTTGTGGATGCATTTCTTTTTCCATGCTTGCCCTTGGATTCTCATTTCCCCAAATTTGACAATTTTGTTTATTGATATATCCACTTAATTAGAAATGTGCCTCATCACTAAAGATGATTTTTTTCACAAAATCAACAAGACGTTGATTCGTTAAAACCCAATAACCGAATTCAATTGTTTACTGCTCCATAACGACAATTAAACAAAATTACAATCAATAAAAACTTCAACAATCATAAATAACAGAAATTATAAGAATATTCCCACCGACCTAACAAAAAAATAAATTACCCAGCATTTTAAAAACTGCGTTCTTTATGAAACACTCTGTATGTGTATTGTATTCATATTATATTTATAATTATTATGTATTTATATAGTATGTTATACATATCTATTTGTCAATGTGTTAGCTAATAGGACACTTGTGTAACCCATTGGTTTATATAATGATATACTTATACTTATAAGTCCAAACAGACTATATTAGCAAATTCTAAAGGCTTTAGATAGACCACTCACACAGGCCACGTAATCAAGTCAACAGTTGAGTGAGACCAATCAAAGAATTGACAAGTGTGTTGTTAAATAAAACCTCTTTACAAAACTTCATAAATTGTTTATTTCAAATCATTCATTATGTTTCTTAGACCCTCTATTTTCTAAATATTTGTTTATATCTCATCATACAGTTATTATATAAGTTTTAAATTCATACCTCAATAAATAAAAAAACAAAATTTAATATACGACTAAGTGTGTGTTTATTTATTTTATTATCTATCACATCATACTAAAATTATGGTTCAGATTTGTTTCAGTATATTATGTTTTATTGTTTCAAGATTCAGATATTTATATAATAAAATAAGTGGGAATATGAGTTATGAATATCATATAGAAACACTATTAGAGATGCAATGTACTATGTACTATTCTCAATCAAATTAAAGTATACTAGATGGCAGATGAAAATATTTTAAGTTTACGATGTATCCTAATTTCTGTCAATTAGTACATGTACCACTCTCCCATCATATATGCATAAACGAAATTGAATACTTATAATTTTAAATTTTGAATATAATATAGTAAAAGGCAAAGTTGGTGTATTAGTAATAGTTTATTTTGATTCATTAACCATGACAAAACATAAAACCACAAGTTGGTTCAATATATCTAATGATTTATGACTGTTGTAATAAACCCTAGATTACACACTTTAAAATTATTCACGAGATTCTACGCATATGGTCTTTTTGACCGTATATTGAAACATATCAATTAAAACTCAATGAATTGAAATAATCATTATTTTATTGCTCTTAAATAAATAAAAATTGTCAAATGCTTTTATTGATACTTAATATAATAAATTTAACTTTCATATGAATGTTATTACACGTAAGGTTATATCATAATATATCTAATATCTATACAGTCTTTTAGGCAGTTTATTCAATAGATAATGAACTTTGAACCCTTCTGGCTCCTATAGTATAGACATCAAATTGTATTCAATTGAAAGTTATATCTAACTTTAGTTTATCACCAAATTAGAAGGTACCTAGATTGGGTTAGATTAATATTTCATATTTTTGAAGCAATGAATAAAATTCTAAAAGCCCGGTCTTTTTTACTGTGATGCGTGTGCTCTAGGGTTAAAATGTATTTTACTATCATAGAGAATAAATAAATGAAAATGTGTTAATAACATATATCTTAATTAAATTGTAATGTTAATAAAAAAAAAAAAAATGTATTTCTATTTCTAGTTTGTTTTATTTTTTCATATAAATTCATAATTCTAGTCCAATAAGCACAATAAAACACTCATATTTAGTTAAATATTTGATTTTCTAATGTTTAAATAATTGTTATTGAACCACAGCATTACAGAGATTTATTAAATTGTATGATTAAGTTTTTTCTTTAAGAGGACACCATTATGTCTTAAAACTGTTTCTGACTAAAGCAAACACAATAAAGAACCCAAAGTAACTGACAATTAAGACTGTATTATATAACATATTGTTATACACTAAAATACATGCTTCATTGTTAATAACCAATATTTAACCAAGTAGAATAAATGGATAACATGTTATACAACAACAAAAAGTATCGAGTTACAATAATTTAGAGCCATTGATTTTTATACTATTAGACATAAGATACCTATTTGGTTAAATAAATTGATTGCAATGAGAGGAATGACACTACGGAATCATTCCCCTTTCCTCTTTATAATTACTGTAAGCATATTGTTTTGTTCAATTTACTTTGCAAGAAATGGTATTTTATTTACAACCTAAATATTTTATACTCGTTGCCTAAATAACTAAAACAAATTTTATTCTAATATTGGGAATTCAATGTAGATCACTGATTTTCTAAATCATTACACACTACCTATACTTATCACATTGAAAAAAGAAATAATTAAATAAGTTTATATTACTCATCTATTAAGAAGGTTACGCTATAAATAGGTTTATATTGATATAATGATATAGATGCAAGAGCACACAGCATTTAAGTATATTTTAAAAAGCAATACCTACATTTTAAGTAAATACCAAAAAAACTATTTTTTTTCTTAATGTATTTACATGAATTGTACTTACGGATGACCAACCACAACCAGCTTTTTTTATTTTGTTAATTACACTTTTACAGTTATAGGCCCATGCACTAGGAGATGCAAATTCATTTAATGTCTCAACTGATCGAATTTTACCATCTGGTAATAAATCTCCCATAAATCGTTGGCCCTAAGAAAAAAAGTATATATTAATAAGCTTCACAATAAACTAAATATTCTGTAAAAACAAAAAGATTTAAAATAATTTAAAATGAAAAAAAAAAATCACAACTTACATTTATATTAAACTTCTTGTTTTAATATATCCTTAAATAATAATACTTTTCAACACAATTTCAAAACAGGAATAAAAATATTCAATCCGTTTGACAGTTTACTCACAAAGCATTAATAAACTCAAAAATAAAAACAAAATAAAAATTATTGATAAGCACAATAGGGAACATAAACGAAAAATACATAATTATTATTTATTATGTCTAGTCGTTGTGCCATCTTCAACTTCTAACTCGTGCTAAGAAAAATAAAAATAAATTAAATAAAGAACAAAATACAGAATAAACACAACACACATTTTATAGAATAACATACCAATCAAGTATAATCACAAACTAGCTACCTATTGCGGTCAGATGTATAATGTTGTTAATAAATACAAAAGGAAACAAAAATAAAAACCACACAGATCAACTACTAGTAAACGCATGCTGCTCGACGGATGGACAAATGGCAAAGACCGTTCTATGTACCATGTACTCGAGCGACAGGACAGAGTTTCCCGGTTCAAGTATGTTCATTTCCAACAACATTTGCAATGTGACCGTACGGCTGGTAGTACCGCGCACACGCCGCTTGTTGGACTTGGCGGACGACGTCGACGGACCTACCGTCGCGTCCGAGTCTGCCACCGTCGTCCCGTTCATCTCACATCCGTTCACCATCTGAAGAAGTACATATGAAAATAAATGATACGGAAAAGCGAGCGACGGCGTCGTCAAGTTCAGTCGAGTGAATGAATGCAATGATAGCAACGAAACAAAGACCGAGACAAAGAACTGAAAAACCGCATCGGCGTACGAACGGAACCGACCACTATTCGGGACGACGATAACAAAAACTTAAATCCGTACTCACCGGAAACGGCGACCACTAACTGAGAATCGTAGACGTTACGTAAATTATCCGCGAAAAAATTCAAATTTAAATGATTGGAATAATTTAATGATAATATTGATAATAGATGCGCACATAACAATTATCAGCGACCGTCTTATCAATATTACACCACCGCCAGTCTCAACTCACAAGTAGGTACACAATCACCGCGTCACCGCGCACCGACTTCGATCGCCACTGGCGCTCAAGACGTTGTTTACTGTCTACAGCTAAAATAATAGTAATAATAACAATAATTCATTAATATTAATCATAATGTTCATAATACAAAAAGAATACTAGTGTCAAACCGATTGTTCGATCTACTCAAGGTATATTATGGTAGCAAAATTAAGAATTTAAACCTATTAAATAGTAAATAGGTACAATAATACAATGCAAGTTTGGAGTAATCTTAAATTTTTTTGGGGATTTAAGTGGCGGTGAAAACCGAATGCCAACTGCAAACAGAGAATTCGGTTTTTTTCTCGTTTTAATAATATTCGCCATTCGGTTTCATGTACTTGTATCCTCAACATGTCAAGTGTTAATAAAAGAATTTATTTTAACTAGTACCTACTACTAGTAGTAAGTTAGTAAGTATAAAAAAAAATGCATTACAGCTTATAATATTAAACCTAATAAATTATTCCAGTATTAGTAAATTATAATATATTTGCCAAAATGACAAAATAAATGAACTTCTAGAATGTATAGTATTTGTATTAAATCGTTTTTAACAAATTTTATTTAGATTTTCTTAATGTTCTGAGAAGATTGTTTAATTTGATTAATAAGTAGGTACACAGAAATTATTCTTTTATTCATTTTAGTTAAAGTTATTAATTCTTTGATCAATTGCTTAAACAAAGCTTTATATAAATCTCTAATATCTACTTTCATTTATAAATATTGATAATTATTAATTTATACTTAATAATAAATAATTAATAAATTAAAGTATTTAAAAAAAACTGTAAATATTAATTCTTACTCTTCATCTATAATACTTATTGAATATGTTATTATTAAGTACACAAAGTATAATAATGAACATTTCAAGTTATAACAAAATAACTAGTCGTTATTCTTTGTTAAAATATCTATTGATTTCTATATGAATTACTTAAGATGAAAATTGAAAATTTTATAATTTTAACTTCAAAATTATTTGCAAATGTTTATGTGATTTTGACATATTATTTTGAACTACAAATTCATATAAAAAAAAATTATATGCATATTATATGGACTATTCTTGTTTTTTAACTTGAAAATTATCTTGCATACATGATATAAACAATTACTAAAATTATTATACTCTTAAAAATAAAAATAAATAAAATGGTTTAAAATATTACCTTTGAAACCCTAACTACTTTCTACATCATTTACTTATAGTTGTAATAGTAATTCCAATTGTTTTGGATTTACAACTTAATGAATGAAAATTAGGATATGAGTTATGTGGTAAAATCCATTTAATTCAGATCAGCTAACTAAATGTCACTTAAAATACTATGAAATGTCAATTTACTTCCAGCTTCCAGCAGTTACTGGAACATTTATTAATTGATCATGTGAGTGTACAATTTTATAAAAAAGTATAGGATTTTGTGAAAAATCAATAAAATCATTAACCTTCATATTTTACACAGTTTACACGAGTCACAAATATTAAAATTTGCAACGATGAATTAATTTTCCATTATTTTCTACTTAAATTGTTAGCTATTCACTGTCCAACTTTTATAATATATTTTCATATTAATTTAACATGATAATACAAACAGATGTTTCTCATAAGAAACATTATTATTGGAACTACCGCTTGAGTTTTTATCTGTTTCACCAGCACCAGATAATACATCAAGTGGATCATCTTATTTTAGGATGATCTATTTTTGCTAAAAAAATTTATTTTTTTCAATTTCTGATCTAAGATTTGTAGTTTGACTAAGTACTTTCTGTCACCCTGCAGTCATGAATCAATGATTGTATAAATCAAATGTAGTTGAAATAGTTAGTGTGTTTATACAACTCAGGTTATAGTTTAAGAAACTACTAAAATGTGAGGTATGAAGGTGCTGAGGACTGAACATCCATGGTAATTCTGAAAATACTGTGGTGCAGACTCCCTAACAAATGAAGTCCTTGTTCCTTTTCTCCTAGACTTGAAGTCTTGTTGTTGATGAACATGGATAGTCATAGTCTATGAAAGTGCAATTACAGTTGAAACTTACTATTATATAATATGTAGATAGGTCAAGCCCGTACCCAGTTAAATAACTTAATTATGATTTGTTGTTAGTGATACAATATTTAGTAAGACCTTGGATATTCAAGTACTAGCACTTATTATAAAATATATTCTACAAATTCTGAGAATCATGATCTTATTATAGATTGTTTAGCTTCAATTTTATTCCACTAAAAATAAGAATAAATAAAACCAATAAGATAGTTGCAGCTTCAAATGTGTTACAGGCCAGAGGATGAAGTTTGAGTACCTAATTTCAACACAACTTGTGAATATTTTAAGAATTGTATGCTTATTGCATATCAACTAAGTCCAAAATAGATAATAAGAATATTATAATGTGATGGTAAATGGAGAGTTGTTGCTCCCAGCTCTATAAGACTATAAACCTTTTTCTATGGTGATCAATGCTGTATCTGATATTCTGACAACCCTGTCAGTGTGGAGACTGGAGATCAGCTCTCCTAGACTAGAAATTAGAATGCTTATCCCTACTATAATTATCATTTATCACAAATGGTCTGCAGACAACTTCCCTCCTAATTATCCGATCTAGGACAATTATTGGTCCCCACGAAAAAATGTAATATGTGAACAGTTGGACCGCTTCACAGTTTTTACTAGGAAAATTAGTGTTAGTCACCGGTTTAAAGTTTAAATGTAAACTATTTTTTTATTATTAAACATTCTTTAAAATGTATTTTCAATAATATTATATTACTTTTAGAATGTAGTAATACTTATTTGTTTAAAAAAATATAAACGAACATAATAATATATAATAATATAAAAATAATAAATAATATTGTTGAATAAAAAAATAATTTAAATACCTTTTGGCTATAATATAATAATAATAATTTTTTTATGTAAATGTTTTAAGTCCAAACTACTAAGGACAAATATATTTGATTTTAAAAACACACAAATTGTTTTAATTGTATAATGCTTTAAATTTTAAAGCTTAAAAATTGAATGCAAACTTATTCTAAAAGTATTGTATTATTAAAAATATACTTTAAAAAATGTTGAATGTGAAAAAAAAATATTTTGTACCTATTCACCTTTTAAGCTGAGGACTAATAAATATTAATATTATTGTCCGAGTTATTGTTAATTAATAATTATTAAGATAATAGTTGATCATTGAAATTAAAATTTTTTTTCATCACTACAACGTAACAATTTCCTCGATAAAGTAACAATTTCCGTAACCAATTTCCCGTATTTGATAATACTGCACACAAAAACTGTGCATTCTAATTGATCTCTGAATGAAATTTATAGCTACACTCTCCAGTCTCCACCACTGAACATAATTTTATTATTAATTCTACTGTGTGATTATGCAAATTCGAATTAGCGCGTTGCCTACGTCACGGTTGTTTATCACATAAACATCATCATAGTATCATGATACCTGTTTAGTTTATCCACAGATTTCTATATTATAGAAGTCTGTAAGTTTATCATGCGAATTTCACCACGATAATATAATATAATATTATCAAATATAATATAGATATTAACATCGAATAGTATTCTATGGTATTAATGTTTATACTATTTATTGTGGTATTTGATATTATTTACTTATTAATAATATACAAATAATATTATAAATTATGATATTATATTAAATAATTATTTATATAATATAATATAAATATGGTCTATAGTCTATGACATTTCTGATCTTCGTGATTGGTGTTGATTGTCGATAAATGATATTTTGCATCTCTTTTCACTGTAGTTGTTTTAATATTAGTTTCTTTATCGCTCAGAAGTTACTGTGCAAGTAAAAACCATCGTTTCTCTTTCCATTACGTTGGTCGAAACTCAAATACGTATGTTTAGTGTTTACTATTTAGTGATGAGAGAAATGCAGTGTCCTAAATATTATGCTTTATTGCCTTATATCAATGACCTATGCTCCTACTCTTAACTTGAGAGTTCAGCCAAGAGTTGTACTATCTTAAATCATATACATATGTATCGTATTATCATATATTATGTTGTATATGATCCAAGTATACTATAATGCAACTGCTGCAACTGCATATTTTCTAGGTACCTTGACTTACCTACAGTTATCAACCATAGAACTGAACCACATAATCTAATATCTATGCTACTGTGTTGTACTAATGTTATTTGTTCTATGGTCGTACTGTAGTAGGTATAGGCACAAATAGTGTGACGTCACATTGTCTATTGATAAGACCGACGGTTCAAAACAAACTGTTATCACGGTTCATTCCATAAGAAATACATGGGTCGAAAAACA